>JAZHYW010042402.1:0-48043 GCA_037355805.1 Ixodes ricinus | reverse complement strand
TTCCTCGGTGTACATTCTTCAGCCCGGTCCTACATTGGTTCTTCCCGATGTCGGGAATGCTTCGGCGTCGGGGTATCTCATTGAATTGGCATTGAATTGCAACGGGTAGCCGGTGGCGGCAGTCGTGACTTTGTGCCAAAAGTTACCCTCGGTTCGACAGATGCCGCTTCGCTCGAAGAAGTCTCCAGTTGAAATGCCTGCTGAACTAGTTCCGAAACATTCTCGGCAATCGAAATAAAAGCCGGGCAACTGATGACGGGAAGTAGTTTCCTGATCTCCTGCCGGACAACGTTGTGGATGATGTCGCGGATGTCTCGGAGGCTCGCGTCGAAGTTGCAGATGGACCACTCGAGTGTCGAGACGCTGGGGAGTTGTTGATATTGACGAGGCTCGGGCCTGCAGTGTACCAGTGTACATTCAATGTTGGAAGCCCCGGTGATATGAACCAGGCACGTAGCCAGAAGGGCCCCCTCTCCCGAAAATTTTCCATTTTGCTGGGACCTCCTCTCCCGCCTGCCCCTCGTACAGCATTTTGTCATGGGCGGCCCCGCCCCCGGAAACAAAATCCTGGCTACGTGACTGATATGAACCCTTCGACAGTTGTCGTGGGGTTGCGGGCAAGGCTGCCGAAGGTAATGTCCCTCACATGAGGGACATTGGATTCTTAGCTTCTTGTCTTCTGTAGCATCAGGGTTGGCGTGGGTGCTCGATCGGGTGCAAAACATCCTCCACGAAGGCGGTGACGCGCTCGTTGGGGCCGTGTCCTGTACAAAATCAGGAATCCGGCTTTCTCTCGTCAATGTTGGCTGATGAACGTGCACTTCAGCTCGATCTTGCCAACTTCCCACGACGTTAAGGAGGATTCGTGGATCTTAAACCAGTGCCTGGCAGTTTCTTCCACGTGAATTATAGGTTCTGCAGGAGCTGGTTGTCCGTCTACCCACTGTGGCGGGCGACAGGTGATATTGTTCAATTGACCCCTCAACGTCTTCATACACTTTGCGTGAAAGGGCATCGGAGTGTGTGGTGCGGCGGGCATGGAAACGATGGTGGGAGCGGATGCGGTTTGCTGCTTCAGGTATGTCATTGTTGGCTTAGTCAGCTTCGATTTTCTGGCAAAAGACCGAATTCCGGTGGTTCTTGCTGGTAGCAGCGACTGGGCTCGGATTTCAGGTTCTTTGTGGTGTATTTCCGAGGTTTGTCCATCTGGTACTCGCTCGTCTTGTGGATTTTCTGCCGGGCTCTGGATAGAACTTGGTTCATGGCTCGCCGGGGGTTACAGACGCAGAATTATTTGCCACCCGTGTCTTGCTATCGGGCAACTCGGCTGAGGAGCCGCCAGGGTCCATGCAGAGTGAAGGGTTATGGGTAAAGTGCGCAGCACCTCCATCAGAACATACGATGACAGCTGAGCATAACCTGGAGCTTTCCAGAATACTAAATATTGATGGAAAATAGGACTGGAGCAAGCATCCGTGACAATATAACGAAAAAAGACAGAAGAGGGTCTATCCTGACCACTAAAGAGCTGCCGTTGCCTTAGTGGCATTCTGTTCGAGTAAATCCTCTCCTTCGGGGTTTGGCGACTACCATGGACGAGCTCAACTGAAACTGATGTGGGACCGCTTTTCTGGTAATGAGCCGCTGCACACTGTGGTCGCAAAGCGGCGTGAACGGGTGGACTGGGTAGGTAACACGGGCGATGAAATATCCATACAGCTTGCAATTCGGGTAAAGAGTGTTGATGAAACTCTTTTGTCGACGGAAACAGTGCAACAGACCAGCGGAATCCATACCAACTGCAACATCTGTGCTCCGTGAAAGTGCCCGTCTACGCTGAAACAATTTAGGAAGCAGCCCAGTATCATTTAGCACGGCAAGGGATATACGAGCTCCAAGGCAGCTCTCCGGTGCACCGCACAACCAAAGTGAGCCTTCGGTCATTTGAACGAAGCGGCACCACGATTGCACACTGCCAAACACAACTCACGCAATTTCCGTCGTTTAACCGTGTATACAAATAAATTGCACACACTTCACTGCAGACCTCGAAGATTCCGATGGTCGACGAGAGCACAGAAACGTCGCCTTAAAAGTTATCCTAGCGGTGTCCGAATCAATCCGAGGTCCGAGCAACGTAAGACAATTGTCTCTTTCGTGGCAATATCCCCATTCGTCTCCAGCGAAATGCTCAAAGTTCCTTTGTATTTTCACGTTATACCTATGTTAGACACCACGCTGGACTTTGAAGTCGCTTTCGACCGGCCTCCTACGACGTCTTCCGCGTCTGAAATCAACTCGCCGAGACGAACGACAACGAACAAAGCATCCGACAAGCTCCGGCCAATGCTCCGGCCCAGCTGGGGCCCAGGCCCCGCGGCCTGGGCGCTGCCATCTTTCATGTGACGTCACGTATCTGGTTTGGTCACGCGACGAGTGGTCAAATTTGCGTACAATGGCAGCGTCTTTATGGGGGTCAGTTTCGAGTGCAGACCGGAACCACGGTTTATCGCTCTAAGCCCCTCTACCTCGTTATTTCGATCCCACAATCACGTCATCAGGCCTTGCAGATGCAAGACTGAAATAATTAGTACACTTTTATACGCGCCATTTCACCGTTACCAGGAAGCTTCTGAATCAGTGGCGGCCTGTGCTAGTATTCTGGGCCACACTAGGACAAGCACGTCTCTGCAGATTAGTGATGAACATTCCAACTCGATAACGTTTCATTACCCCCGCCTCCCCTTTAATGTGCCGCAATCTTCCGTGCGAGCAGGATGACATGGACCCTGCTCTCTTTAATACCATACTTACACTAGCGCTTTTAACTCTCATCAAGCCAGCGACAGTTGACTCACTGGCGACCGGCCGGAGTTACACGATGGCACCATCTGTCATTGAAACGCTAACGACAATTAAAAGGAAGCAGAAACACTTCTTGAAAATACGAGTTAAAGGTAAATTTTGGCATAATTTTACCCCTCCCCTTGAATCTGAATATCACGTTTGCTTATCGCGAATATGTAACTAAACGGGAGAAAACAAAACAAAATCCACCGACCAGTCGTAACGTCTTACTAGGATCTTTGGCCCGCCAATCGGCTGTCGCACGTGTGGGCAGTGTGTGCAATCGCAAGCTTGTCAGGTATATTCCCCGCACGGACACCAGTCGTGAGGTCTCTTTCTGACATTTTTGAAAATAGCAAGAGTGCGCGCGCATAGCTTTGACAGGCGCTGAAGATGCGCGAGAGCGTAGATTCCGGAGACTCATTTGACGTCAAGCCCCGACAAGGGGGGGGGGGGGGGCTTTAGCGGTACTTTAACAATAATTTCTGCAATTTTTGTGCACCAAATTCAAAAATAATCTCGATATTCGTGATACTGAGGCCAACTGAAGACGATTTAGGTGTTTCTCCTCAAATACAGAACCGCTTCAGTTTTTCTTTAACTTCAACAGGGCTGGCCTACCTCAGTTATACCCTATTTCAACTTATGATGTACCGCAAGAAAGGCTACAAGCGCGAGCTCCTTGCTCTTGGACAGGGTTGGCCAGGAATACTCAAAAACGTATTTGGAAATACAAATACTGGGATACATTAAAATAGTAGCTAAAATACCGATACTGAAATATATATGTAAAAATGTATCGCGATACGTATCGGGAATACACTTTAAATAGAGGCAAAACGTCTTTGGAAATACAAATAGCGGAATACATTTTAGGAAGGGCAGAAATACAAATACAGGAATGCATTTGAGGAAGGGCTGAAATACAAATACAGAAATACTGATACTGCAACACAACTTTCAAATTTGTTTGAGACGCCAACTGAGATGAAGCTTGAAGTTTGAAGTGGAAGTTTTTGATCCCAAAATTATTTTCCCGTAGGCATGGTGCTTTGCCTTGAAGGTAGTGGTTTCGGACGGCGAGGAGTCTTCAATGGGCTCAAAAAAACGTTCCATCAAGGACAGACCGCGGTTTATTCTCTGACATTGTGTCTGTCTGCCGAGGGATGCGAAAAGACTTCGACCTCTAAATAAATCCGATGTCACCCTAAATCCCACCAAAACGTCACAACGCCCCTGTGCAGTAAGGATGCTCCGGTCAGCATTGATCACATGACGTCACGGTAGAATGAACTGGTATTGCTTTATCGGTAGGTGTGGCAGTGAACATGAAACTTTACCACGCTGCTGTATGAAAGGACAATACATACTTTTGTTGTAGGTTACCTCATTGAAGCTCGTGCAGGCAGTGTTATTTGGAAATTTCGAGAATAGTGGACCACCTGAAGCATCCTGGAGCACATGTCTTATCGTCTGTTACGGTTTAAGAAACGATACGGTGGCATCCCTGTTCTGAAGGTCCTTTCTGCCGATCCTCCGCCACCGACACATGGATTGCAGTCCTCAAGTCTCGCCTAGCATCATCCAAACAAAGACCTCGTGGATTGCGACCTGATATTGCCGGCAAGTGTTTGAATTCTGGGTCAGCACCAAGATTCCACGTCTGGCCTCCTTCCTGGGTTTCGGATCACCAGAGCAGCGGTTCACGTTCACGTCGGCTAATGACGTACCGATGCGCCGTGCAATACTACGGGCGCAGCCGCAGACGCATTCGAATATGTGTTGAAATTTACTGCGTGAGTCATCCTACAATTTCAAGCCAACCACCACCAGGCTCGTGCTGCACCGGACTGTGACTCAGGTTTGCCGGCTGGGTGTACTGTGTACGCTAAGGCAAGAGAGACGCTTAGCAGCGGGCATTGGATGCTAGGAAACAATGACTCAAGAAATCGCTACCTAAGGATTTGAGGCACAAGATGCTCTGACTCTACTCCTGGCACGCCACCTGGTTCGAGTTCCCGACTACGCAACACTTCTCAGAAGAGAGAAGAGGACGCGTAGAAAAATAGTTCGGAGAATTGAAAGAAACCTTGGTCAGAATAGTAGCAATGCCCCAGTATCACCTTGAACCTGATGCCCTGAGAAGCAAAAAAAAAAAAAAAACACCGTTCGGACTTTTTTTTTTTTTTTGGAAAGGAAAAGTTTAAGAAATGTAACGAAATACATTTCATACTGATTGTATCGCGCTAGAAAAAAACATTCCAAATGTATTTCAATACAGGAAAACAAATGATAGTGAAAATAATGTATCGCGATACAAAAATACCGATACGAAATATATTTGTGAAATACTATCGCGATACATTTGTATGGCGATACTGCCCAACACTGCTCTGGGGTACATCTCGGCGGCACAAGCTTTCGTGCGTTTAGGGCAGCTGCCAATGCTTTGAGCTCGTGCTTCTAGCCTTCGCTGCGGTACACCATAAGGTGAAACGCAGTACAACCGTTATAACTGAACGGGGTTCGCTCCAATAAAGCTGAAGATGGCGGCGTCCGCCGCATCGACGCCCATGGCCAGCGCCAGCGAAGCGCTTCATATTGTGGAGGATTGGAGGAGGTATGCAGAAAGCATCCCAGCAGCAAATATTCTTGGAAGAAGTATAATTTGGGGCCAGAGCTGCCGCTAGAACGATCACAGCACGTCGCGAAAGCTCGGCGATGGCGGCCATTGTAATGTCGGTGCCGATAATACTTTTGTTTGTCTCTCTTGCTTGAATTACTGTAAAACTTTCTGACGGTCGTTTGTTTACTCTATAAAAAACGTCTATTTTATTTTGTTTTTAAGCGTTTATTATGAATGTTGAGTGTATATATAATTAATTTCATTCGCCACTTAAACAAAAATAGTCGGACGTCGGTTTTGGTTTTGTTTGGGTTTCAACTGGCTCCATTGACGCGCATCTCAACTGTGCTTGTATACACCGTTTCCCCAAAGGCGCAGCCATCTTGAATGTCGTCACTTCTGATATGCGTTTAAACACAGGCAGCACATACACATTGAAAAGACGTCGAAAGAGCGCCGATGACGTCATGAACCACATGTCGACAAAACGTCAAAAGTCTGAACGTCAGGCCCTCTCGACGTAATATGGACAGGCTAATGTCTGGCAAAAAGGGTGGATTTTACGTCTGCATAATGTCCCACTTAATGACCCTAGAACGCCGAGTGCGCGTCTGAATTGAACGCGAAGTCAAATGATAACATTATATAAACTTTGACACAATGTCCCATTTAACGACCAAAAAACGTCGAGCATACGTCTAAACTGAATGGGATGTCAATTGATAACGTTATATAAACGTTCACCTAACGCCCCATTTAACGGCATAAAACGTCAAGCGCATGTCTGTGATAATGTTGATATAACGTTGACATAACGCCCCATTTAACGACCATAGAACGTTGAGCTTGCGTCGAGACTGAACGGGATGTCAATTGGTAACGGTCTCGACCCGGGTCACCGTGGAACAATGAAGTCAACCGGAACTGGCTTCGCTGCTCGAAGGTATGTTCGCGAAAGAATGCATATTCGAACAGACGGAATAGACCATTTGCTAAATCCCCCAAGCGCTGCGGCCCGCACTCCACAAATCATGGGAACAGTGTTCCTAGCTCCATAGTGATCGGTAATTTTGGCAACTTCCATGGTTACACAGTTTTGGGTGTAATTCGGAGTCACCCTAAACAAGCGTCCTGTAGTGCCCAAGGACCTCTCTTATCACTTTTAAGATTTCTCGTCAATGACGGCGTTTTCTGATGCTGCGCATGCTGTCCACCCTTCAACCTGGCTCAGCTGCAGAAATTTATTACATTAAGATCATTCTCTTACAACTTCGAAGACGCTGATATTAAGTTAGAAACGCTAAAAATGCTATAAACAGACCCGCCGACTCCGAGCTAAATCCTGGTTTTTGTTGTTAATTCTCGGCTTTTTATGCAATTCCTGCTACAACAACAATCACGAGAATGATATTATTGTAAGAGATTTCTGCAGCTTTGTCAGGCCCAAAGGTGGATTGCATGCAAAGTATCAAAAATGCTGACACTGACGATAAATTTTAAAAGTGATACAACAGCACCATGGGTTCTATAATGCGCTTGTTCAGGGACATCAAGGTGTTCGCTCAGACATTGTTGGGACGTCTCGCGCTCAGCGTTCAAAAACCCTCCAAAAAAAAAAGGATAACTGACGTCTAATAATGTCGATGACGTCTAGGTATTGCTCAGGACATTCTTGGTACGTCTCAAGCTGCACGTTCAAATAACTTCCCGGAGAAAATTGTAGAACTGACGTCTATTAATGCACAATGACGTCAAGGTGTTGCTCAGACATTGTTGGGACGTCTCGCGCTCAACGTTCGAAGAACGTCCCCCCCCCCATAAAAAACGTAGAAATGATGTCGAATAATTGCGATGACGTCAAAGGTGTTGCTCAGGACATTGTTGGGACGTCTCGTGCTCCACGTTCAAAGAACTTCCTGGAGTAAACGTAGAACTGACGTCTGTTATATCCAACGACGTCAAGGTGTTCCTCAGACATTTTTGGGACGCCTCGCGCTCAACGTTCGAAGAACGTACAAAAAAAACGTAGAACTGACATTGAATAATGTCAATGACGTCAAGGTGTTGCTCAGACATTGTTGTGACGTCTCGCGCTCAACGTTCGAAGAACCTCCCGGCAAAACGTAGAACTGACGTTGAATAATGTCGATGACGTCAAGGTGTTGCTCAGGACATTGTTTGGACGTCTGGTGCTTGACGTTCAAAAGAACTTCTCATACAAGACGTCGAACAGACGTCAATTACTGGTGAAGACGTCGAGGTGAACATTATGACGTCGTCACTACGCAGCGTGTTTGACGTTGTCAAAACATCTCATATGGACGTACCAATGCCGTCGATAAAAAGTTTGTTAAGAGCTTCGACGTCACCCAACGTCTAGGACCTTATTTCGCCGCCATCTCGACGTCTTCTGCTGCCTGGGAAACATCGTTTTGATCTCTCGACGCTGCAGGAAGGTGTTTACGTAAAATGCGTGCTTCTCCCAAAATCTTGTTTTGCCTCACCTATATCTTCTTGCATATTCCAGTTTGAAATGTTTTATGATTTTTTCGTCCCGCATACCACATACGGAACCCACGTGACTGAGAACGACTGGAAACAAAAAACGCCTATATGCACCGTGTAACACCGGACAACTTAGTTGAGCTCGATGACAGATGGGGGATGTCAACGATCGTTGGCTTAATAACAGTTAAGAGCGCTTGTGTAATCCTCCATCGTTTTTATCTTGCAGCCAACTGTGAAGTTTAAACAAACTACGGAAGTGGTCGAAAATTGGGCAACAATACTCTTGTTAGACTTAGAGCGACTCCTAAAGTTGTATGAAAAGTGCGCCAACTCGGCCAGATAACGATCAAACACGTGTTTCCGATATCGGGGTGTCCGGTTTGTGACATTGATACTATCTACGATATCGATATGCGGGTATCTAGTTTCTGACTTCGATCATATCTATTGAGAAATCTAATCGGCTAGGTTTGACGTAGGATCACGCGATTGCCCATTGGTCTGACCCTGACGTAGGAGAGCGACCAATTAGCCAATCTCCCACGCAGCGCAAAATTTTTGACCGGCCGTCGGCCAATGACCGTCATTAGCCTGGTACCTGCCTGGCCATGCCTGGCCACAGGCAGGCAGCTGGCCACCGTCGACAAAAAAGTGCCGGTAAGAGACTGGTCACTGACTGGTCGTTTCATCCCTGGCATCGATAACAAAACTGTGCCTGGTAAGAGGCCAGTCACCAACTGTTCGGCTCATTACTGGCCACCGATAACAAAAAGTGGTTGGAAAGGGACTGGCCACTGACTGGTCGTTTCATCCCAAGCCATCGATGACAAAATTGTGCCTGGTAAGAGGCCGGTCACCAACTGTTCGGTTCATTACTGGCTACCGATAACAAAAAAGTGCCTGGAAAGGGACTGGCCACTGACTGGACGTTCCATCCCTGGCCATGTATGACAAAAATATGTTCCATGTGAGGCCGGTCACGAACTGTTCGGTTCATCCCTGGACAACGATGACAAAGAAGTACCCTGTAAGAGGCTTGCCTCTGACGGGTCGTCACCGCCGACAAGAATGTGTTCGGCAAGAAGTCGGTCCCCAACTGTAAGGTTCATGGCAGGGCACGGTTGGCAAAAAAGAGGCTCAGTCACCAACTATTCGTTTCATCACTGGCCACCAATGACAAAAATGTGCCCAGTTAGAGGTCGGTCACAGACTTCTTGTTTCATCGCATGCCAAAGAAGACAAAGATGTGAGTCCATTTGGTCACCAACCTCTTTCCTTTTTGCTGGCCATCAATGAAACAAAATGGTCGGCATCTGTGTTATTCCATCTTCCCAGAGCTATACACGAACTCATCTCTGTTACGTCACGGCGTGGTGGTGGCGCGTCAGGCGCACTTCCGGTCTGAGGCTGTGGACGGAAACCTCCATGGGGCACGTGCATTCCTGTGTTATTTCGGAAGAAACCGGAAAAAAACGGCACCATGACAGAACAGCACACGACAAAACAGCACGCGACAAAACAGCACGGTCAAAACAGCACGCGTCAGAACAGCACAGCGTCAAAACAGCATGGCGACAAAACAGCACACGTCAAAATAGCACGCGACAAAACAGCACAGCGTCAAAACGGCACAGCGACAGAAGAGCACGTGCCAAAACAACACGGCGTCAAAACAGCACAGCGACCAAACAGCACAGCGTCCAAAGGGCACAGCGACAGAAGAGAACGGCGTCAAATTAGCACCGGGTCAAAACAGCAGTGTGAAAACAGGACATTGACAATATAGCTAGGGTTTGGCGGTTTCGGTTTTTATAATTTTGCAATTCGGCGTACTTTTTTTCGGTTTTTATTCCAAACAGAAGTTTTCGGTTCATTACGGTGAATATTTGTAGGCTCATAAACTCTCTCGGTTCCTTTTCGGTTTATTGACGAAAACCACTATACCGACGAAAATGCAATATTTAAGAGCGTTTGTTTAAAATGTACAGTGAGTAAACCAGGTACTGGTTTTCTTATTTGTTGCTGTCTGTGGCAGCCCACGCGACCTGTTCTGCAAGACGCACTGGGGCCCTATCGTGATCTGACATTATCGTCGTGTGCTCGTATTTGTACACAGGACGAACATGAGCTTCACTGCCACTTCGGTCGGAGAGGCAAACATCAAAATCCAAAAATTCGCAAGCATTGTACTAGTGCGTTGTTTTTCCTATTTTCACGACTGCGAGAGGTGGTAAATTCGCGCCGATCACAGAAACGACAATTAAAAAAAAAATCGGTTTTATACCCTCCTCTAGTAGACGGAAGCTAGGAGTGTTAAAAAATGTGCGGCATTTACGGACGTTCTAGATTTTCATTCTTCAGTTCACGATTAAACACTCTTCTTTGAACGAAGAATTCGGCACCCATATCCCTATCAGGTGAAAAACCCAGATTTCGTCCTGCAGATTTCTGCAGCCCCGGAGCTTTTGTTGAAAGTTGAACCGATCTCGGAGACAAGCTTAAAACTGCGAAAGGAAGGGGTCATACGGTCAATAATAAGTCACATCCCCCCCCCCTCCTCACACCCACCCGTCCAAGCGCCCTCGAAAGTACTGACCTTTTTCGGTTTAAACCGAATTTTAAAGAATAAATTTGGCGTACTTTTACCGGTTTAATTCGGTTTAAGCAGAAAACACTGAATACTAAATAGTGTATTGAGTTAAAAAAATGCATGTATCAAAGAAGGCACTGTAAAGGGATGGTGGGTCTAGGCTGGTTCGTATTCTGGCTATTTCTCGAGCAGATCTGCTAATTTTGAGCGCAAATTTGCTGGTGATGTCGTCTACAATAAATGAATCAATCCCACGGCAATGTGCTGTCGTTAGGTAAAAGAAAAACAGAAAGCGTTGCGGCAACGGTGTGCTCAACGGCAACAGCCTTGAGGCTGTGGCATGTTTATGCTTCACCGGTTTCCACACGATCAAGGCCTTCGTCGGCAATAATCTGTGAATTTAACTCAAAACAACTTCTCGCCTGCAAGCTGCAGCCGCGTGTTTCCGGGACATTTTATTTACGGTGAATAAACCCCGCAGAATCTGTGCCCATGATGCACCTTAAATGCTTTTTTTTTCTTTTTTTTTGGGGGGGGGGGGGCGGGGGTGTTTTACGCTAGGTTGGTAATTACGAAACGACGAGAACTACGGAACCTCACCGGACCGCCGCAAACCAGACGGTTCAAAACTTGAATTTATGGATTTCTTTTTCCCAATGACGTTTCCTCTTTCGCTGGTTCTACAAAGAAGACCATACAACGCGGCAAACATCGACGTGAAGATATCACCTCTAACTACCCAATCTTTTCAGAAATCAGCGTAGTTAAGTAGCAGTAACTACTGCTCATTTTATTTGTTTTTAGCAATCACACAGCAGCAGCACTCGGGACACTGACTTGAGTGCGATCCCGTCGCCGCCAACGTACATTTTTTTATTGTTTCTCCACTAGCTGTTAAATAATGCCACGCAATATCCAACCCTTTTGGGGGGGTCTCCGGGTTGCGGAGTTTCGTAAGCACTGAAATAGGAAATACATTCCTCTATGACCTAGCGACAATAAATGAAAGGTTCAAGGAGGTTCGAAATTATTCGCGCAGAGAGAGGTGAAGAGCGCGCTCGAAGTTGCTACATGCGTGCTGTTTGGTCGCTGTGCTGTTTTGACGCCGTGCTGTTTTGGCACGTGCTCTTCTGTCGCTGTGCCGTTTTGACGCTGTGCTGTTTTGTCGCGTGCTATTTTGACGCGTGCTGTTTTGTCGCCGTGCTGTTTTGACGCTGTGCTGTTTTGACGCGTGCTGTTTTGACCGTGCTGTTTTGTCGCGTGCTGTTTTGTCGTGTGCTGTTCTGTCGCGTTCCCGAAAAAACCTGCCTTCTCGTCAAAACGCCCCGACTGGGGCTTTACCAAAAGAGTCGGGAAAGGTTTGAAGGTCAGTTTTACTACGCGTTTTCTGCCTGCTCGGTTCGTCCGAGAACGTGAACAGGGGCCGTAACAACGGAAAAACAGACGCCGTCGGACCACGATTGCTTGGGCGGAAAGCACTTTGGATTGAATAAACGGATACTTGTGGTTGTCAGATTTATTTGTTTTGTTCCAACATGAATGCGGAAAAACCGTCAAGTTGCACGGACCACCTGCGGGCTACGTTCGGTGCGTCATCAAGCTCAAACAGCCGCCTCATCGTTCGAGCTGTCGTCTGCTCTCTCAAATATTTCTGCGTGTCGTCTGCTCGTTCAAACGACAGCGGCCCGTAGACCAAACGCCGACCCGGTAATTGCGATAAGAAGTGCAGACTTCAAAAGACGTTTAAGCTTGAAGGTTGCTTCGGGTAAGTAGGCTCAGTGTAAACAGTAGATATACGGAGATGTTGATAATTGTTACCAGTGGCCATTACCAACTTGCTATGCCCGATTCACTCAGTCCGATTCTGCTTGCGAATTTCAGTAGCGACGTCGACATCTCAGCTACGGTTGAGGCTTTTGCAGCCACGAGCGCCGTCATGACTGAAAATAGCAAGCGGAACCTCACCATGTGAATCAGGCTTTAGCGTTCATTCTGCGGCGTCCACGCGGAACGAATCGCCGCATGGTACATTATTCACGCCAAGTTTTGGTGTAACGAGCCTCGTTAATTTCGCTGAGTCCGCTCAAGTAGTCAAACATTGCCAGGAAGATGTAGAATCAACAATTACAACGCGAAAAAGAGCGCAGGAACTCAAACCGACGTTGACAACATCGCATTCCAGTGGTTTGTTTATGGGCGACGGGGAGCTTCTTGTCCACACCCCCATCGCTCATGCGCGGTGTCGGTGGCGTCCACTAGGGCGCTCCAGTTTGTTTGTAAACATGAGTTGGTGTACAGTATACAGTGAAACCTCAGTTTAACGAAGTCGGTGGAAATTAGCAATTTACTTCGTTACGATTGAAATTTCGTTACATCGAAATTTGGTGCCTAGTACGTAAAACATCAACCAGATGTGTTCGGGTGCAAACATTCAGGCCACGAAGCCTGCGCGCTTCTGCAACATTTATATCGGCGTCACACGGTGTCCGAACGCCCACAGTGCATGCATCGCATCTTGTTGCTTCTGTGTACTGGGTACTGCCTCAGCACGTCAATCACGTCGTGCACTTCACGACAGCTCGGCACCCCTCAAGGGTCTTCAGCGTCCGCATCGCTGCCATCGTCTTCCGATTTGCCGAGCAGGCCTTTCACGATGGAATGATCTCTAACTTTTTCGTCGTGACGACACACAGGTCTTTATAGAGAAAGTCCTCCAGAGCGACACCACCTGCTCGATCTTCTGCTCGATCTTCGCTTGATAGTGTCGCTCTGGAGCGACACCATCAAGCGAAGATTGAGCAAGCTGGTCAATCAGCCGCCGCCGATCGGAGCACTTGACGCTGCTTATGATGCCCAGGGGTCCTATGTTGCGCTTTTTGGACTCCCGCGGCGACTAGCGAGAAGAGTGACGTCAACAACGCAGCAAACGCAGATTGAATATTGATTGGTGAGCCTATGGCCAGGATTGGGAGACATTTGCTTTAGTTCCCCGAGGAGCACCCCAGATGGCGCGATGAGCGGACTACCAGCGTAACAACGGAGAGTGGAGTCAGGGAGTCGCTCTGCGACCTTCGTCTTCCCTTTCCTTCTATCTTCTCCTCTCGAAGTGAGAGAGACGCTTGCGGGGTCCACGGGCGCGGTGGTCAACTGGGTGGCACGCGCTGGTCGACCGGTCTGAGCGGACCAGCCGTCGTGCGCTGGACAGCAGCCTGGCAAAAAAAGGACGTTTAGTGTGAGCAACAGCTCGCGGTAGAACTTTGTTTGCCCAGTTTGGCTGGGAAAGAATATGACGAATTTTTTATATATCTGTCAGCTCTGAAAACATATTTGTCTTATTTATGGAGGACCTTAAAGCCTGGTGCAAGGAGACATCAGGCTTCCTTCAAAGCTGATCTTCCTTGAAACCTTTGCGTGCTTCATTGCCATTTTGTTAGTGTGTGCGTGTGTGCGTGCGTGCGTGCGTGTGCGTGTGTGTGTGTGTGCGTGTGCGCGTGTGCGCGTGCGCGTGTGTGTGTGTGTGTAAACGTGTGCGCGCGCGTCGTGCTGTGTGTGTGTGTGTGTGTTTCTGCGAACACAGTGCGGCTCCACAGGCCTCGGGGGTATAGGCCAGTGGCCTTTCTGTAGTGCCGCAACCCTCCAGGGTTGAATAAAGATATTATTATTATTATTGGTGACGGGAGAAGATTAAGGAAGTCCGCAATTTGAACTTCCTTAATCTTCTCCCCGTCACGAATAATATTATATTATTATTATTATTATTATTATTAGAAGAAGAACACAACTCCAAGATCAAAACGGATCATAACAACAATGTTTTTGGAATGTGTTGGTAGCTCTGGATATCGGGATGCGGGAACGTTTTTTTACAAATATACGTATGTGCTTACGCGTGTAGACTGGAGTAGGAACTATAAAGCACGCAACCTCCTCACTCAGACGTTCAGGCGCCTCACTTGAAATATCCGACTCCGGGAGCTGTGCAAACTAAGCAAATATTTTATAAAGAACACGTGCAACGTCGGTGCTGTTATACTATATGAAGAGGTCAATGAGTAACGCTTATGTTCGAGGGCTACTAAACATTCTATCGAACGCTGATACATTGGACGACGCAATAATTGCTTGTCGCCGTTTTAACCAATTTCACATTAGGAAATTTCTTACCGCTATAATTTCAAAGCGGCCTTCTGTGCCTTTGTTCTGAATATTATACGAGCTTGCCAGATTTATGTTTTTCATTTAAAAACACAGGCATTGCCACCCTTATCACGCGCTACAAATTATGATGTCCTGGCGATAATTACGCAATTTCTATGAGCACAGCATTTTAGTATTTGTTCTATTCACAGTTCATTGTTGTTGACGGGAATAAACAAATATATATCGTATTTCGATTCTAGAAGCGCGAAAACATATTCATGCATAAAAAGAAGCTTTGCATCTTGTACAATCACGACCGCTGAAGTTTAACTTAACTTTCTTTTCCGCCAACAGTTATGCTCATCTAGGTCGCAAGCTTGCCTAATTCCTTTGCTTTCAAGTTGAAAAGAAATTTGCTGCTAAAGAAAAGGAGGGAAAACAAAGCACAATGCTTTTTGGCAACTTTTAGGGTTACATGGCCCTCAACCAACCGACTTTCCTGCAAGAGAGAAAACAAAAGCAAATTCCTTCCTTATGCTTGTAAATTAGTTAATGTGCCTAGTGAAGCGTATGATAGGATAACGGCCAGTCCTATCACCTCGCCCAAGTCTTCACCCTACTGTATCCATTGTAGTATACAACCAATGATACAGTGGTAATGGGCCACCTTGAGAACTACGACGTAGTTACGAGCCTAAATTGTGGACGTTTTAACGAACACCTTCATCTGATCATGTTCCTCGTTCGGCCAGGTTCGGCGGCGAAACGACTGAAATGATGCCGGGGGAGGGTTAGCGATGTCTACGGCTGTGCTGGACGTACCCGGTGATAATTTCCATAAAAATAAACTAATGATGAGACTAATACATTGAGGCAGTGAAAAATCAGGTCGACGGCCTGACTAACATTGTGCTGAATTGAACAGAACAGATGAACTCGCAAGTTTAGTGCTCACTGTTCGGTTTTCGAGGGCACCAACGTTTTGTGAAAATTGCCGACCGGGAAACCCCCTATAATGACGCATAGAATTAAAAAAAGAAGCGATATTGTCTCCATCTGTTTCTTTAAAGAAATTAAGTACTTGAGAGATGTTTCGATGGTGCTTCCTAGGCCGTGTGGGACATTTTTTCAACTGTCAGCCCTGCTAAAGTGTTCATAAGCAGCATTTCGCAGTGTTGACCTTGAGAAACTATTTGTTATACGGACATTTCCTTACAGCGTACTGATAATATGAGATAAGGGACAAACCCGTCAATTGAAGTCTGACGTCTGTCTTCCGTATAAATTGCGGAATAAAATTAAATCGGGCAAGAGAATTGATCTTCAGCAAGCTTGGCTCAAGTCAGATGCCAGGCACCACTTCATGGATTTGTGTAGACAGATCTTTATTTGTTTGAACAGATACGCTTTTTACTTTCAGCAGTGTCGAGAGTGAATCCGGCATCGACAACGCTGCACTCGAGTGATTTCCATGCAGACGGCTTCTTTTCGGCGTCACATGTTGCGTGCCTCAGGCGCTTATCAGGCACTCACAAGCTGTCTCTGACACGTTTTTCACCCGGGGAGACCAACCCTTTGTGTCTAAATAAATTAATTGAATTAGATATCTTAAGAAAATTGAATGACTGCAGACATGAGACCGAACACAATGTATAGTTCTTTTAAATTCATAAATAAACAGATCAAGCGAATGTTTATACCGTAAAAATGATTCTCCCATATAATCAAAAGCAACTGTTTTGGATTTGTTACGAAGGCAGAGCACGGTGCTTTCAAGAAACACATACAGTGACTACTTGCGTTGCTTATATTTGCCTTTTTCTTTAAGATCATAAATGTTTGATCATAAATATACCTTGCGCTTCTTATTGCGCCACTAACACTTAGCCACTATCACTTAAGCAAATTTTCGCTGTCATAAATAACTGGCCTCTCAACCCTCGCGTGTCCTAGAGTCATCTACATACTCAATGTGCGCCAGTGCTAACGCCGATTCCTTTCCTCACAGGTACCCGGTACGCCGAAGGTGCAAATGGTCTAAATTAGGGTGCCTACATGTTTCCGCTCCGCTTTAGGGTGGCGCCAACTTCTTGTTACCCTTTCCCAGACCCTCTCCCACCGCCATTTTTTCCCACTTCTTATTTCGCTAAACGTAAACAACGTTGAGTTTCTGTAGTCTAGAAACCCCGGCAACACCGTGAGGCCACATCCGTTTCCGTTCATACGAGGAGTCGGAGGCTCAGCGGGATGGCGGTCGTGGTGACTGTCGCTCTCTTTCTTCGGGTATTTCATATTTTTAAGTTGCGAGCAGGAAGTGTGCGTTGCTTTTGTCGAAACGCGAGTTCCCGCGACAAGATGGAACGCAAGAGACCGGCATCGCAGGCCGAAACCTCGCCGTCGGAACGACAGCGGTGGGCGCTCCCTAGCCGGGTTAGCCCTAACGAGGATTAGCGGCACGACCGGCGAGTCTGACAAAATGGTGGACGAAAACACCCGAGGTTGCCATGGTAACGAGGTAGGCAACACTGGTTTGTCGGCAACAGGTACCACAAACGTTGTCGCCACCCTAAACAGCGGAGTGGCAGGAAACATCTAGGCACCCTAGTCAAAATATGCTATAAAATTAAGTGCAGAAGTTGTGCACATAATGATGGACATGCAGTTAGGTAATAAAAATAGGTTTCAGACGAGTCACTTTACAAAGCAAGGCAAAAAAAAAGCGCAGTAAAACGCGACAAAAAATACAGATACAAACAAACACAAAACACACACAAAAAAAACACAGATCGCGCCCTGGCCTTTGCCAGGGCGCGAAGTGAAGAGACGAGCGACGATTTGAAGCCAGCGTCGTCGTCACGTGATTCCAAGATGGCAGCGCCCATGGGACGGAGGGTGGAAAGGTCTATCTATAAGAATAAATCGTAGCAGAGTGGTATCACTATTCACAAAGGCGCATGCACTACGACCTTCCGTATCATCGGTGTCAAACGCGGATGGCCCTTTTACGCAAATACTTATGTACTCAAAGTTGCAGAGAGAGAGAGAGAGAGAAGAGAGAAGGGGGGGGGGGAAGCGGAGGAGTTAAACGACCAAGGACACAAGGGCATAGGCCTGGCAGGATGGCGACCTGGCGGCATCACTGGGAATATGGGAAAGCTGTCCTATAGCCCGAGGAGGGGATTTTTCGTTCACCCCTAAGTTGAGACTGTGGTGGGAGCTACGTGGCTATAGCCGGAACAATCAGCCACCTTGACCTGTCATGGATCACTCACATAACATCTGTCGTTGCCGATGCTAACCGCACTCTCGGATTTCTTCGCCGTAACCTCAGACAAGCTACATCCCCAGTAAAACAACTAGCTTATACTACCTTGGTCAGAACTAAACTAGAATTCGCCTCTTCCATATGGTCACCGTGGCAGTCATACCTAACTAACAACCTGGAATCCGTTCAAAGCAGAGCCCTCCGTTTTATTTATTCCGACTATTCCCCTTACGCAAGCATATCAGGATTTCGCCAATCAGCTAACCTTGACACTCTTTCTCACCGCCGCAGGGTGTCTCGTCTTTCTCTTCTTCATCGGATCTTTTATTACAACAGTCATCTCAGACAGAGTTTGCTATCGCCTCCTTACCGCATTTTCCCTCGTCTCGACCATTCTTGTAAACTCCGTCCAATTTCATCGTCAACCGTTACTCACCAAATGTCTACTTTACCATTGGCCATTGACGACTGGAACTCACTGCCTGACGTAATTGTTTCCTTATCTGACACTAAAAAATTTTCTGCAGCCATTAGCTTATTTTTTTCTAACCTATAACTAGATTGCAGCGTGTTTTTGTTGATAAATAGTTGTGTTATTTGTTTGTTTTTGAAGTGTTCACTCCTTGTATAATGCCCCCTGGGCCTTCAAGGAATAATAAATGATGATGATGACTTTTTGTCACCTGACCCGGTTCTCTGCGTGTGGGTATGGGTGGGAGCGTGATCATGTGGCGAAAGAGAGGCGTATGACTACCCCAACGAGGACGAAACTTCTTCCGCAGTCTCAGCTTAGGGGTCCTGGCGGCGTATTTTGAAATCCTACCCATTACAGGGGGGCGGAGCCAAGGAAAAAACAAAAACAAACAAAACAAAACTATGTCGACTCCTATTGGTCCACGTGACTATGACGTCATTGGCTGTTCCCTTTAGCGGCAGCAGCCCCTTTTTTATTTTTGTTTTGTTTTAATTACAAATTCGCTGTAATAGGCACTTGCGCGGGGTGCAATAATGGTTAAAATAGTTCGCGATGCTTTTAATTAGGAACAAAAGTCGTTGCGCTAGCATTAAATAACGTCCAAAGATGCGATTGCACGGCCGAGACGACGCGGACGGACGTGTTTACGCTGTTGTGCGCGCGGTTTTCGTTCGGATCTCGCACGCTTCCAAAGGTTTGTGGTTTCTAGTTCATGTCACTGTGTTTTTATAGTCTCGAGCATCTCCGCGCAATGAAACACGCCGTACTCAAGAATGCCAGTGTCAGTTTGATGGAGGCGATACTGTTTGTATTGTACGCCGAGCTAGTGAAGCCTTTAAGCCTAGCTGGAGAAAAGACGATAGACTCGTTTGCATTTATAACGTGAAATGTCGTGTTCGAAAGGTACGTACAATGCCAGACCAGCTGAACCAGTCCCACACAAACAGTTGTTTAGACTGGTGCTCGGCCGCGAGTAGCGCACATCCGAGAAACTGCCTACGATAGCAGCCAACTTCGCTCAACTCCGAGACATGTCGGAAGGGTTCCGCACCGCGGGAGACTGCAACGCCGAATTTTACTGGCACGAGTACCGCGGAGTCGCACAGGTTCGCTTGCGAAGGACCTTAACACGGTTATATGCGAAATATAAGATAGTCACACTTTAGGGACACTTATCAAAGCTTTGGCATGCTCTTGTAAAGTATCACAAAATCTGCAACTTCAAAATTTGTTTCTAGAATAATGCGGGTTGACTGCGTACCTCCTGAAACAGTGCAACCTCGTTTGAATATTTCAACCTACCTAGGCCTTCACAGGCATGAAGCAGTCTCTCAACACGAACAATGACCCTCTTGTCACCATATCAAATGAAAAAGGAGTTGGCTGGACCGTTGTAGGATTAAAGAAAGTATATTCAGAAAACGGTAAAAATATATACAAATGTGCAAATGAACTTGAATCCTACTCTGTTTGTGTGGACTTGATTTTCCGGTTCTTGTCACCGGTCCTGTCAAGCTCCGGCGAACCAGCTGTTCACCTGCTTGGTCGTCGAATCCAGGTGCTCTAACAGTGGCACCTGGATTCAACCTCTTGCGGGCACCGACCAATCTTAAAATGGCCATGCCTCGGGCACCTGCCAGAAGTGAAGATAGTTGGGTGGGTTCCTTCAAGTCACTGCCAAGAGTTGCTCCTGCCGGTGAATTATCATTCCAGCTTCTCGTCTTCAGGTGCCCTGGGTCGCCGCCGAGAATTCCCGCAAGGGCCTCGGGTCATTACAGAGTTTGTCCGGTTGTCGCTGAAACACTCATCTGGATGATCGTCGGAGTCGACTTGCACGGGACACGCCAGACTCCGTTGTTCAACCCTTGCCACTACCTGCTTGCTCCCGGTTGGTTCGCCCCTCCTCTTCGTGGCTGGATCCCCTTCACCAGAATTTAGTTGCACTAAATTTCTCATGTGGCATGTTATGCAACCTGTACACAGTTTCCCAGTCACATCACTTTGTAGCCCTAAAATAATTGTGTTGTGTGTGTGTGTAGGCAGCCAGAAGTTAGTCAGCCTCAGTGGGCATCAGGTGTCTCAGCTGTAGGTGAGAAATGTAGCCAGTGCAGTACCCCTGCTAGCCTAGGGTCTTTAACGTCCATTAACATCCCAACAAACACAATATATTTTCCTGTACAACCATATGGTACAGCCAACAAACTCCCCATTTTAACTATGTCATTAATTAACTGGAAACTTCAACCAGTATATTTTTCAGTAAAGATAAAACATGCAATCTTTCCTACCTACCAAGGCTTTCCTCCTACCGTATTGCAGCTCGGGGCACATACAGCAAAAGCTTCTGCCACGCAGCAGTTTTAGCTTGTCTTATAGCCCCTTCCCCTGGCAAAAAAAAGCGGAGGCGCTCGGCGCTTGTTTCCCTCGCGAGATGCGAGCAATCTCTCCGTGTGCCGCTTGTAGATCTGGAGCCAGTGGGGCGCTCGCCGAGCGGCTCCAACCGCTGCGTGGAAAAGTGGCGGAGCGCGTCGAGCGGTCCAGAGTAGTTCTCCGCGCAGCCTTTTTCGGAGGAGTACGATCTGTAGTCGTCTCTCGCAACGTGTCAGTTTCGTTATCGACATTCCCGCGGGGGAGTGAAGGACTTTCGCGGCTTTTTTGTTTCGATTGCTGGGTGGGCTCTCTTGCTGTTCTTGCTTTCGTTTCCTTCGTCATGACCGACTCACCCGAGCATACTCCGGCGATGACATCGTTGCAGTGAATTTCAGGAGGTCTAATAAAACGCAGTGACAGCGACGAAGATATTAGCTTAGCTCCAGCTCGAGTGACGACGAGACAGCCGTTCTCAGCGAAGTGTTTGCCGAGTCGTTTGTTTGGCGAGCGAAGAGGCCCAAGATATCGCGTTACGTCAAAGGCGTTGTACGCGCCTATTCCGATGAAGAGCTAGGTATGTCGTTTGTTCGTTTTGTGGTCTCAGTAATGTAACTGGAATAATTAGGAGACAACACGCCAAACACTCTGCAGATGGAAGCCGCCTTTGGAGATGACGACCCCTTTACGGCATACGTGTTTGGTATTGCTTAATAGCATCCCACGGCTCGTACAAGTACTTCTAGTGGTCTTCATCGGGCTTATATAGCTGTAAGGAAAAATAAATTGTGTCTTAACGTCGGGGTCACCGTTGATCAAGTAGTTAACAATCCATTTTTTTTGTGAAAGCATAAAGTTTTGATCATAACTTTATGCTTTCAGCAAGAAGCAATGGGAACCGAAATTGTTCAAAAGCGAGAGCAGACGCTCTGGAAGCGGTGGTGCTGGGAGCGTTACGCTCGATTTGCTCTGCAGCGCGTGCCACTGGGATCGATCACGTGACCGATCACTCACGGAGGCCGACCGCTCGACGACCGCTGGCGAGGAGCGCTCGGCATTTGCCAGGGAAGGGGCTTTTAATAATAGTTGGGGTTGTGTGGATATTTATACAGCATGTAGTTGGTCAGCCATTTCAAAGTTGCGACGAGTCACTCGCTGTACATGAGCAAATTAGACAGTGCAGAACAACCGCTAGCCTGGGATTTTTAATGTGCACCACGTACTAGTGATACATGACCGCACGCCGGCATACGATGCTCATGCAGATCGAAACGGGCAGGGGTGGGGATTGAGCCCAGGACCCCTGAGTTCTGCAGCGCGAGCTTTCGCTCCACGTGCTCTGAGCTGGTGTGCAACCACTCCAAGATTATTAAGAGGGGATAGCCACAACTTGCCTTAACGCGGCCTTAACGAAGTCGTGTTCGCGCAGCGTAGCCGACAGCTTCGGGTTGCAAGTGAGGAAGCTGGAGGAGAGAGGTTTCCCCTGTGCGATCATTAAGGGGGTGGTAGAGGGCCTGCTAAAGAAGTTTCGTGGAGCAGGCAAGAGGGAAGAGAGGGCGCAAGCCAGATAAGAGACCAGTGGTGATACGGTATATACTAACGTTAGACATAACATCAAAAAGGTGGGGAAAAAGCATGGCATTTCGGTTCTCCTTTCAGCTCCGCAGAAATTAATCAAGATATGTGGGAGGGTGGAACGGGATGACAAACGGGTTGATATTTGTCAGTAAGAAGCAGGCAGCGAAATACGTAGGATGCAGAGTTGGCGTTGTGTACAGAATTCCCCTGTCTTGTGGGAGGGTATACGTGGAGCAGTCAGGGCGATGCGTGAACGAAAGACTGAAGGAACATGCCCTGTCATTGAGGTCAGCCCCTCTGGCAATCTCGCGGTGCATTGCAATAGGTGTGATTGTTTACTCTATTTAGACAACACCGTTATCTTGGCACGAAACAAAAATAGAAAGACAAGGGAGATAAGGGAAGCGTTTTTTATTTCCGAATGTGACGAAGGTACATGTTTGAGTGGCCCATCGATAACCCTGTTTGAATCGGAGTTATCGTTTTTACGATCGTGCACGGTGTAAGAGTACGAAATGTGATAAGCGGTGGCTGGAGCTGAATCGGATGTGTGTCTTGTTGGTTTCGCGGTACGTGTGTTTTTCCAATTAAACGAGTTGCAAGTAACGCTCTGTGGTGTGTGTCTCTCCTACTCATCCGTCGTTTTTAGCGCTTTTAACGCCTAAATAAGGGTACTTAACTTATGAAGTAGTAGTTTATGCGATACTTTATCAAATGCTTTGGCGAAGTTCAAGAATATACAATCAGCACGTGAACTACGATCAAGAATAAGGTGAAGGTCATGACTGAACGTTAGTAACTGCGTTTCACACAAAATTAATTTACGGAAACCGTGTTGTGCGGCTGAAAAAGAGTTATTTGATTCCTGGAATTTCACAAGTTGTGAATAAATTATTTGCTCGAGAATTTTGCATGGGATATTTGTTAAGGATATGGGACGATAGTTAAGAGGACAGCGTTTATCGCCGGCTTTATGTATCGGTACTATTTTCCCCACCTTCCTGTCGTCGGGTAAACATCCTTGTTCAAGAGTTTGCTGAAATATTTTAGCCAGTAATATAGAGAAATATTCTTTAGTGTTTTTCAGAAATTTAGAATTAATAGCGTCTACCCCAGATGAGCAAGATACTTTTAGGTTATCAGTGGCAGAAACAATGCCATTAGCATCAATAAAAATAGGGTTCAGTGGTAAATAGTCATATTGTTGTAAACAAGGTAAAGTTGTTGATAAAACGTCTGAAAAAGACGCGACAAATGTGGAATTCAAAATAGATGCATATTCACTAACAAGCACAGGGTCACGAGAAGGAGTAAACAAGGATATACGGGCCTTTTCTTCGATAGTAACTACTTTCCAAAACTGTTTCGGGTTGTTTGTTAGAATTGATGGTAGAGTTACCGAAAAATAGGTAGTTTGGCATCTTGAATAGCAGTTTTGTAAATTTTGTTGTACTGTGGTAATCATCCCACTTTTCAGAAAGGTTTCTAAATTTCGCTACCCAAAATTTACGCTTTTTTTTGTTGGAAAGACTTTTTAATGTGGCGTTATACCAGGAAGAGTCAGGGAACACCGATATATTACGTAAGGGTATATATACATTCGTACGATATGACACCTGGTTTTTAAATAGTTCTAAAATTTCATGGATAGAGCGACCTACAAACTTTTGTAAAAAGTCGTCAAGAAAAATGCAAAGTTCAATGTTTATTGCCTCAAAATTCCCTTCAAATGAATCTGTTCTGGCGGAAGATGTTTCCTAAGATGGCGATTAATGTTTACAAGAGGAAAATATTATTAACATAATGAATCATTTGCAACATACTGAAAGAGAAAAGATACCCGGGAACGCATGCGTCGTGTTTACTTGCCTACCAAGAACATGTCACGTGATATTTTATGGATCTCCAACAATACAGACCTGATCAGAAAGTGTCAGAAAGTCACAGGTCACAGGATAAAACATTCTGACACTCAACCTCCCAAAAGACACCAGCTAGCGATGTGTACCATAGCGTCATCAGGCGCAGTTTCCAGATCCGTTTTGATACATGATCACGGCATTCTTTGACATTTTGTTTTTGGTAAAACTAGAAAACACCAAACCATACACTGGATATTAAACCTGGTAGAGGCAGATTTATAGAGACAAAAACTGCCTTGTTAAATAAAATGCTTTCTAGTTTCGTATACATAACTTCACATTAAAAAAATACACCAATGCCCTTATGAATTTGTATAATTCTCTCCCAGAAACACCAGACTGGCAACGCACACTTTATCTAGGTTCCTCTTAACGAACCGGAAATGTCAACAGAGACGCACTTGGCAAAACATTTTTAAAAAGCTTTCCTGACGCTCCTCGAAACAGAGACGGAAAGAACCGACACCCGAAACTGTTGCAAACAAAACAGCACGCACATTTTGAACATGTGCTACACTCTACAATGGCAAAGAAGTGAGATTCTAGCGGTTTGATGAAATTAAAAGCAGCCTCCTTGGGTACAACTAGATTCCCAAACAATTTATCGTGCACATGATACGCTTTTAAAACGAGGAAATACTGGTGAGGCGCTGTCACCTTCTCATACTTGCCCTTCAGCAAATGAGAACAGGCACAGTTCTGAGTCATTTTCTTGAGAAAATGTTTGATAATAAATCCTCGGACATAATTTGCAGGAGTCGTCAATTACACTTGATTTTGTGTTCGACCTGAAAAGCATAGTGATTTTTTTTTGACATCGTTTGGTACGGTATCGCTTAACGTAATATTTGTGATTAGCAGTTAGTAGATCTCACAAAACATCGGTGTGTGAAGTCAGCCAGCCACCCGAATGAGGCGACGGGTTTCTTGGTTGTAAATGAGCTATTTCGTTAACGCTGTACGGCTGCTAGCCTTTGTACTTTAATGGACATCACACAAAGTTGATTACATAAACCCGTGTGAATAATAGGCTCATAGGCCTGTAGTAATCCATTTTTGAGTAGCGCCCCTAGGAAATAAAATCAAATGTTTTTAGATCACGCTCTGGATTCTGAAAAGAAAAGCAAGAACATATAGCTGAATGGCAAGCACCTTTAACTTTCGGACAGAATGCTAAAGGTGCGAGTTGCAGTTTTTCTTCGTTAAATTATTGTCTTCTTTTTTTTTTTTTTTTAAAGTTTGGCTAGCGCGCGGAGATGGACGCTTGTGAAGTACCCTTCCTCGTGCATGATAAAACGCTACGTTTTTTTGTTTTTTTTCAGCCATGCCCTACAATTGCGTTTGGCGGACTTTGTGGCTGTACTTTATTCTACCATCCTTGCAGACGCGCTCTACCCCTCCCCCCCCCCCCGCCTCCCCCAGCCAGCAACACATAGCGACAGACCTACCCAAGTCGAAAAAGGCAGCGGCAGAGATTGAACTCTGGATCTCATTCTGCGTTCGGCGTGGAACATCGCCAGATTTCGTTGCGCGTGCCCACTGCGACGCGTAGCATATTGACAGTTTTTCTTCTTACTCCTCTGAGAGGTGCAACCCTGCCAAACGAACAAAGACAGTTTCGACAGTTGAAATTATTTACCATGAATAACGTGGAAACCGGAACAACTTTACACCCGGCGTTTTGTGAGCTTTCCCGTTGTTCGCACAACAGAAAACACAGCATTGACGTACGTAACCCATAACCTGGGCGTCCGAGAAAGGAGGTTAACATCGTATCGATAGAGAACACGCCATGCAATTCACAGTGAATGCGGCGAAATAGCGGCTGAAGAGAGAGAAAAAAAGCTGAAAAGTAATACAAGGAAGTCGCCAACTTTTCAAGCCTTCTGTATCACAACTCAAAACCATGCTTTGCAATCACCGAAAATTAAAAATAAACGACTCAGCACCGAAAGTAGACTTGACGGGGTGCGTCCCAAATAGCTGGAGGGCTTAAATTTATGAGAAGCGTCCAGGCATTATGGCGACATTTCGCAAATTTCTTGTTTTTCACGCCCCCGACGCAGGTAACAGACGCTTGAACGCTTGCAGCTTGGTCAACATGGTGACGCCAGTGACGCCGGAAAATTTGCAACGCAATCATCACTTGACTTACCAACATGAAAATTATTTGCAAGTTTTAAATTGTCGAAATATTATTAACGCACCACAATTTTTAGCGGGAGTATATTTAAACAGTGAACATTCAGACTACTTTTTGAAGTAGCGCCGCTTCGTGGACGGGATAGAGGCGTATCTGGGCTGCGAACCGGCGAGACTTTCTGCTCTTTCCCTTGTGTATATTACTCTTTGTGTGTACTACTGGGCGAGTAGAAGTGATCTCTTTTATGTATATTCGAGATGACGCATCGGCGACGGGGATGTCTTTCCTCGACACTAATGTTATGTTCGTTGTAAATTCGGACACGAAGGATATGTGACAGATTTCCCTTGGGGTATAATTTAAGTTGTTAGAATAAAACGCGTATGTCAAATGCTCGGTATCGGTTTAAATACCAAATTGTACCTTCTAGGATATGGCGAAAGTGTTTTACGGCAAGATAGAGTCCAAATAGCTCTCTACCGAAGGTACTGGTTCGAAAATTTATTTACAACAGTGGTGTACTGTGCCTTGTATCTGCTGCGGAAAACTGTTTTGATGAAGAACGACACTGGACGCCATTGGCCGCCTTTGAACTGTTGTAGAACCGCACCTGCTGCGGTGTCAGATAAATTAACCATAATAGAAGTTGGTGCGTCGCACTGCGGCGTGAGTTAACAGCGTTGCTGTGGAGATCGCCTTTTTGATCGCCGGAAATGCTGCGAAGTCTGGTTCTGTCTGAAGCCTGATTCACATGGTGCGAATTTGCTTGCGATTTCGCAACTGCGACGCCGTTCTTGCGACGCAACGCAGTTGCGGTGCGAATTTGACAAATTCGCGATTCCTTATTTTGCCAAGCTTTCCTTGCGACGCCGCTCTTGCGAAGGGGACGTGACAACCAATAAAACGCGGCTCGTGGAAGTCGTCACGGTGGTCATAGTAGCGTGTGATTGAAAAATACGAAATACAGGTGTCACCTACGTCGTCGTCTTTAAAATTCGCGTCGGGGGTAGGGCGGCGGATGTGCTTCTTCATGAGTGAATGTTTTTCGCCTGGGGATGTAAGTTTGAGTTCGGCATTAAAACAAATTGGCGTTTGCGTACCACGTGAGGGTTGTGGTTTCTTCCATCGTAAAATTGCAGGCGATAACAATAGAGGCTTGTGTTCGATCACTTTGCGTTGGGACTCATCACATTGCTGTTGGGACTCATTGCATAGTAGAAAGATCCTTTCTTCAAGTCTGATGTGCAGATGACACGAAGGTCTGTCCAGAAACCGAGAAACGCTGGACGGCACCTTGTTAATTGAAGCCATTTGATTAGAAATCAAGCTTCACACTTTTATGGAGTGCCAGCAACTATTGATATGTAAACGCGCGAGACGCGTGCCACGCGAGTGCTGGATAGATCAACGCGGCGCTTTGATGGCTCATTCCAGTGCTGCGCGGTCATTTCCTTCCGAGGTCCTCACGAGGGCACGCGAGGCGTACATTGGCCCACCTTCCCTGATTCTTACTTTTCTGGTACGAAAACACATGTTCGCGTTCCATGAATTCACGAGCGACCATGGCATGCTTTTAAGCGAGATCTTGTAAGAGCGCTCGTGGTGTGCACGCGCGATCTCTGCCCAAAAATATCGAACCGGTGACTTCCTAAAAAGGTGGATTCCAAGCGACTCGCCCAAAACATCTCAGTGAGAATCAGCTTTGACTGTTGCTTTAACCAAGCTCGAAAACCGGACATCGACAGGATGTCGCGACTCGCCTTCAACGAGGCGCTAAGCTAATAACCGAAGTGGAAAAACGACCACTGTCGTGGAATACGCGTCTCGAAGACTACAGGAACAAGGACCGCCGCCTGCAGTTGTGGGAGGAGGTCGCGGATGTTCTAAGAGCACTGATGCCTGAGCGGTACGTTTTTCTTTATTCTTATTCTCAACAGCATTGAGCGCCACCGCATTTGCTCGTAATAAAGTAATGCAGCATGCCGCATTACACATTTTGAATACCAGTTGCATAAGGTTCTTGACCACGCATGCCTTTGTCTTCTATCTTTAGTGACGCCTCGAGCCACTCGTTGGCGAAGCTTGCACGACACATTCAGGAAAAGGCGCAACAAGGAGGACGGAATGAGAAGTGGTGGGAAAAGCAAGCCAGCAAACAAGAAAGAATGGCCCTACTTCAACTTGTCGTTCCTGCTGGACACAATGGAAAGCGCCCGTAAATATGCGCTCAGATTATATTCTCTATCGTTGAATGCCGCTTCAGCCTCACAAAGCTGAAATTATACACGGCAGTATAAATAAACATTTTTAGCCGATGTAGTAATACTCTGAATGCTTTGATTTCTGTAAAGTGTTACATAAATTTGAGTCTTTTTTACGCAGTACTGTCACCAGCGTCAGTGACAGTAAGGAAAAGCCCCATCACAGCTGTGAGACAGCCCTCAGTGCGAGCACCGAAGAGCTGGCGGGCATCCTCATGGCTATGTACGGAAAAGGGCCGGTTGAAGTAAGAAGCCAAATCGATTTAGAGAGGGCTTGCAGCAGCACAGCGCAGGGTGTGAAGAAAATAACAAAACCTAGGAGCCAATTGACTCAGCCAAAGGGAAAGGAAGGAAAGAAAAAGGCACTTGGGAATTTTGACAAGGAGTTCAAAATGTGAACAACCAAATGGCCTCTCAGCGGCCAATTAGTGTCACTAGCCATTTTCTCTTGTCACTGGATTCGTACTTAACAGCAACACCAGCTACAATGCTGCCACACCTTCAGATAGAGCTCATACACATAGGATCACATTATAGTCAAGATACCTACCCAAAAGGCCTCTTAATCCGCAGTTCAACAAACCAGCTCGAATAAGGACCACCATGAATGCAATATGTATTTCGCCAAACTTAAAACAAAGACCAAAAGTTACTAAACAAATAGCAAAACAAGCATCCTCCAACTAACAATCGCTACTGCACCTGATATCTTTTGAGGAATAAGGAAAAGAAAGAGATGGGAAACGAGCATTACATCAGACTATGGCAAATTCACATGACAGTGGCTGGGGTTTTTCTTACCGTAGCAGATTAAATTTGCTACTTTTCACCGAAAGAGCCTCCGTAAAGACAATTCTGCTCCCAGTGAGCTGCTACCACACAGCGCCCCCCCCCCCCCTCTCATTTTTTTATGGTATGACTATGAGGCATGTGCCTGTGCATTTCTCATACAAATCCTGTGACAATTTGGTTTCGAGCATAGTTTTTGATTATTTCACCAACATCATTGTTAAGGCGATTTTTTTGCATCTAGCAACCTTTTGTTGTTGTTGGTGTTTTTGTCGTTTCCTTTCTCTTCATTATTTTTGTCCCGTTCGCAACCGCCAATATTGGTTTGAATAAAAAAACACCTAAACATTTACGTAAGCTTGTTCATGCTGACCGAGACAGAGGAAGTACAGATTATGTTTTGCACGTTCGCACACACACACGATGTGTGTTTGGTCCAGCGTGTCATTCATTTCATAAAAATCGACTGATAAAACTCATTTTGTGTTAAGTAAAGACCCGCTTGAGCAGCATAGGCCCAGCTAAAACAGCAAAATAGCACCTCACTCTATACATGGCTTGAACGTGACGTCATTCAAAGAGCGCTCCGATGACCACCAGAGAAGAGGGGAAGAAGGAGCTCACCTTCTTATTATAATCACTTTTCGTGCCTCCCGGATTTGCACAGACGTCCCTATTCTCCTCTAAGAAGATTATAGAATATTAACCCGTCGCTCAATATTCTTACAAAAGCAACTTCCCTCTCCTCCTCTTACATGGTGGCCAAAAGTATGTGATGTGACGTCAGTGCAAGCTATATATGGGGGATCAGCCGGTAGTGTGTCGATTTACTTTGAAGTTTGAACGATACCTGCCGCAAAAAGTGTTCGCCAGTTTGTCCGTAAAAGAGGCAAAAACCACAACCCATTTTATACAAAAATGTTTGACTGATTTACAGGCAACAGGTCCAGTGTGAAAATGAACTAGAGAGGTGACATCCGGCAGGGGTGATCCACGAAATATTTTATTACTCTCTTCAAATGTTGAAAGATAACAACAAACAAAACGAAAAAGTTGCAAGTACAAAAGAAAACAAAAATCAAGTACTCGTCTGACCTTCCTGGCGGACGTCAGATAAGAATAAAGAGGAACATAACACATTGCTAGAGTATTGGGGTGCACCGGCGCAGAAAGGCAAATATTTGCATTTTGCGCAGGTGCTGCGAGGCCGCCCACTCAACTACGCACGCCACCGACGATCCGAGTACCTCCTTATCACTGGCCAGACGAATTCGACCCCTACGTGACCCGGAAGCTACAACAGAAGGAACAATGAGAAGGGAACTCGCCATGCCTTCTGTTATAGTATCGCCATAACCACATGGCCCCCTCCCGCCCACCCCACACTGCAGGGAGGGCAGATGCTATGCTTCTTCGGCGTGTACAAACACGCTCCCTCTCAACACTACACTACCTCCGGCACGTTGCAGATCTCTCTGAACCACCTAAATGCACATGCTTCGGAGACTACCCAAATAACTCTCATATACTAAGTTAAGGACTGCGCGTCAGTTCAGGATCTTGCAGAGCGTGCACTGAAAACACTGGCCCCACTTATCCAACCAAGGAGCTGGGAGGACTGGGTCACTCCTCCACGGTAGGCAGAGTATAAATTATGGCCACTCGTAGTTAAGCACATTAATAACGTACATGGACAGGGAGAGCCCCTAATTTCATATCCTTCCGGTATCACCGGTCTTGGTACAATACACATGTTTAACTTTCTCTGTTCAAAGTCCTAGTGGGCCTGACACGCAGGCCGTCTCACACCACAGCGCCTGTACAAAAGTAGCTAACTCGCAGCGGCACAATATTGTTCTAATGGTTTGACTCAGCTCCCTGTTCCAACGGAAATAGGCCAGACGATCCTCACACACAAAAACTTCAAAAACTTGGTGATTTGTCACAATACCGCTAACACTATTTAGGATTTCAGGCCAGCGCGCTCTTGCCATGACACTGCACCTTGCTTTACAAAGTACCTGCAGTACAGGTCTCTCACGGCAGTGGCCATTGTGTGGCGTTTTCGGGCAGATTGGTCGAGGTGCCGCGATCTCAGCCTCGGCAGAGTGGAGCAGCGCGTTCGTCTGCTCAGAGGCCTCCTTGCGCCACTGGCCATTAACGATGTTGCCGAAGTGGTCGACTTCATCAGCATAGGCATCTGGCATGTACGACTTGTCGTCTCGTAGGTAGTTGTGCAGTACACAAGCTGCGAGGACGACTCCAGTGGCGTGGTCTGGGAGGAGGTCGACTGGCCTGCGGAAGATGCGAAATCTAGTAGCCGAAATTCCGAATGCGTTCTCGACGCACCTCCTCTGAAATGGGACATTCACAACACTGTGTTTTGTTTGTTATTGCATCCTAATGCAAGTGCGACCATTCTAAAAGGTTCCCTAGCTCGTGCTTAGTCTATAGTTGAATATGCTTAGATTATCACTCAGGTATCTGCTAGAATATGGCCTCGGAAAGTCTGGCCTCAGTTGAAATGTCTCGTTTCCAACTAAGACGTACGGGGCGATAACATGAAGATGGATTTGGTGGTGGCAAATTCAAGGCACCTTGACTGAGGCACTGTTCTATCATTGACGCCTTGAAGACGCAATTATCACTTTGGTGACCATACGCTCCAACGTCTATGGCCAGAAACCTCAACTTGCTGTCCACGACAGCCATCAACACTATAGAGCAGGTACACTGAAAGAGCTGAATTTTCCGACACTTCGTGCGCTCTTGCAAAATATGGTATATGTTGCAGTTGTAGCCTATACAGCACCTTGAAGTTATAGTACACGCTTCCAGAATCGGCAGGGGCCTCGACTTTGTACGTGTTTACCGTCAACGCCCCCCCCCCCCAATCAGGAAACTTTCACTGTTTCTCAAAGCCCTCAGTAATTTCCTCCCAGTCTGCGATGCTTGATGGAATGCTAGAAGTACAGCACGAAGTTCACACATGGTTTTTAGTTGTTATTTAAAGGCACTTCATGTAATCTTACTTTGTGTATGGTAATACTGGCAGCAAATGCATCCTAAAATATGACAAATACTTGTTGAAGCTTTACGATTGCGACCTGAATCTGAAAAGTAGTGTGTCCGTGTTTTTTTTTTCTTCCTCTCTTCCTTTATACTACGTTTAGCTGGAAACTTTCAGAAGCATGTTTAACCAACCAGCTCAGCTCCAGGCACTCATAACTTATTTTGTAAGCTAGCATGCCATGCCCAAGTTACGGCGGTGTCAGACTACTTGTACAAAAGACAAAAAAGCAGTCTGCAGGCATCAATCGAACGCGACTCACCGTCGCATACATGTTTCATAGCCGCGTGCCAAGGTACTTCTTGAATTGGTTGCTGTGCGACATACAAAGCAGGGTTGTGGCGCCTCGAATTGAAGTTTGTCTGAAAAATATACTCGTGGGATGCGTAATGTGTGGCCCCGGTTCTAGAAGGTGGCGCAGTAATAGTATCGGGGTCCTCAACATCCATAGGTCTGCAGCCCTCCCTTTCCAAGTTCGTACCTATGACCATAGATCAATGTCTCTGTTTTCTAAACTTTTTGAGAATACATTTTTGGCACTGTAGCTTACAAAATGATTCATTTTCCCGAATTGCACTGAGCGGGTTCTGCATTGAAAGCAATTGTTCCACTGATGCTGTCAGCATCCTTGGATCGTGAGCTATTAACGGCTAGATATTTCGGCTGCGAACTATAAACCCGTGGAACTGCAGATTTTGCCTCAGTATTTTCGATCCTCTCTAGTTAAGAGCACTTGCGAAGGACGAGTTCGGTGCAGTAATTTGTACACCCCCTCCCCCTTAATTATCTCCAGGTTGGGTTGTGACGCCCCCACCACAAATTTCTATAGCAAGGTGGACATAAACCGACAGGCCGCCCCTTTCCAACACCTCCTACTTATCTCCAGACTGGGCGCGACAACCCCACAACAATTTCTTGAGCAATGCATATAGACCTAAGGCCACCCCCTCCCAACACCCCCCCCTCTCCCCAGAAAAATTGAAACACCTCCAGATTTAGATTCTCGATAACTCCCTGCGAAAACCGGCAGCGTCGCCGCGTTTCTAGAAGGCAAAACCATAAATTCAAAAGAAAAAAAGAAAAGATAACGCGGACGAACAGAAGAAAATAAAAGAAAATAGAAAAAGGGGACGGACAGAAAAAAAAGAACAGCGCCGTGTTCGGCGGAGTTGCGAAACACCGTACACCCAGTTAGTTATACTCCCCTGAGTGCGACATCACCCAGCATTTCTTGAGCAATATATATTAATGTAAACCTAAGACCAACCCCCCCCCCCCCCAGAAAAAAGTGCCACACTTCTGATTTAGAATTATGAATAATTCCTTGGTTTGGTAGTGTGTGGAAAGTAGTTCACCGGAAACCTAAATTCATCACTTGCCCAAGACAACCACCGTGCAAACATGATGTTCGTAATGTTCTACGTCTTTAAAGGCTGCTATTTACTGGACTCCATATTGGCGCGCATTGTTTGCAACGCGTGCTCAAAAAGAACTGCCACGTATTGCTCGCAAAGATGAACAATCTTGACGGTGTGAAATGTACGTTGCAGAATGCGTTGTGCAAACTCACTCACAGCACGTGCTCAACAGCAACCGGGGCAAGCTATGGCGCGTGAATACCACCACTATACGAAGTGTTCGGTCATTACGAGACGCCAGCGACTCTTTCACCGCATGTATGCGACATTGAGGATACGTTAGGTGTTGGACGAGCCGTGTTTTTATTGGTTGTCTTTCCATATCGTAGTAGAGGCGCTGGTGACGTCACGAAAGTTGTTTGACTGTTGATGCAGCTCCGATTATTTCATAATCGCACTGAACCTGCCTGTTTGCAGCAACAGCGTCGTCGCAACTGCGAAATCGCAACGTAAATTCGCACCATGTGAAACCGTCCTCTTTTCTGAAAGTTACCAAGAACGATATAATATGTTTTTGTTTACCTTCATGTATTTTGGGCGAAGCACACTTTCATATATGCTGACATGTCTCATGCACGAGTGGATGCCACTGTTGACACGCCAACCTTGAATTGCAGTGCAAGGTCCTGCATTGACGTTCCTGATGGCAGGTACCTGAATGAAAACAAAACATTGCTGTGTATATTAATGTCTGGAAGCCAAGAAACTAGTAATGAGTTCGCTATATAAACCAGATTAATTGCACCTCGTATCCACTCCAAACGGTGCGGTTTAAGGAGAAAGCCATTCTACCTCAAAGTGATAGCAAGCCGCGCCCGCGACGAAATGGGCTCTCTGACGACATACTGCTTCGTGAGCTTTGTTTCCAGGAGAGCGTGGAGTCTTTCAAAAGTGTTGGGCATCATCCGGTAATATCTTCAAAACTGCTCCGGATCATTGTCGCAGCATGAAGAGGGTCTGCAGAGAAAAAGATATTCCAGAAACCTGCTCGTAGAAAAGCACTAGTCGACTTACCGATGAGCAAAACTCCGATTCTCTGGCTCTGTTTTGCCAGCACGGCCTGACCCACCATCGCCGCAGAGCTTCCATCTAGAAGAAGCAGTGGTATTTCTTCTGCAGAGTAGGCTGATTTCTTTTACACAGCAGTCTGAACTCGTCATCATCTAGAGTAGCGGCCATCATGCTCTATGAAAGACAAGAGCGCGACTGACTGCTTGACACAATGTCAATATGGAACATCGTCCACGTGACGAAGCCACCGGGAAAACAGTTGGCCTTGCGCGACATGCCTAAGCAGCGCAGCAACTAGCTTGCTCAAGCAGTCAATGAGCTGCGGTTGTCCCGGTGTCCTTGTCGTATTCGTTGTATTTGCAGTTGTCGTTCGCGTAACAGCAGCCGATACAAATGTCTGAATCAGCCCTAAATATTAAGTATAGCACGTACTTTTTGCCATAAGGTAATTAATAAATCTGAAAATTTTAATAATTTGTTAAATATTGAAGTTAGTTACCTTAAACAAATTCGAAGGTTCCAACCATGTAGCTTCGCAAATGCGGACAAATCGCATATGTTCTCAATCAATGTGAAAGGGAACGCGAAATTTCGCATGTGCGTTACATCGCTGCACCGATTTCGCAGAAGTAAATCGCATCGTGTGAACCAGGCTTAAGTGAGTTGTTCGTTCTTGCGCTTGAATCCCTGGCCGTGCATGCGAGGGCTCATGCCGTCTTGTGCCCTACATGCGCAGAGCATGTGGAGCACGAGACGTCCAGAAAGACCTGGTTTCCTCGATGCAATGAGGCAGCGGTGTGGTAGGCAAATGACCGGTGCAGTCTTACCCAAGCATCAAGGAGAATGCAGGGATTGGTGTTCCACGCGCCGCACGTGCTGGCTCAGCAGTAGTAACTTTTCCAAAGCAAAAACCTAAAACAAATGGCATCTTGCACGCGCGTTCGTCAATGCTTGCTTTTGGTTATTTACTTCGAATCTTTTATACAGGAAAGGCGTGCGCGTGTGGCGCGTGGAACCTGTCCCTGCATTCTCCTTGATGCTTGGGTAAGACAGCAAATGGTCTATTGGCTTGTGAGATCGGTATTTTCGATTAGAGTTGGAATCTACAATACGCACAGCCCTAATAGTTTTATGATTCGTGTTCTCGGCACGTGCTTCACGTGCGTGTACATTTTGCAGGCGTGCATCAAAGACATCGGGCCAGAGATGGACACAGCAGTGGACATGTCGAAGCGCAAAGAAGACCCTGCATTCCACTTCCTAATTATGTACGACGATTATCAGCTGTTCAAGGTCAAGGTAAATCCTGCCCGGTGCGCCGTCGAGTATCGAGTTGAAGTGCGATTCATTCCATTATGAATTAATTGATCGATGGATGATATATTTTTATTCTCTGAGGGATGGCTCTGTGCACTGCTTATTGAGATGGGGAGTGAGGGTGGACAGTAAGGAACACTACATTTGGAGGTCGACTCCGCTCGCGAGCGCCAAAGTCCACAGCAACAGTAACGTTTCCTTGGCGCGACTGGCGTTGCCGGTAGTGTCAATTGGATTACCTTTGTAATGTCAACGCCCTTTAGATGTTGGTAAAGAGCGGGGGAGGGGGGGGGAGTTCCAAGATAGCGGAGTGACGGAAAGATTGTTTTTTGTGCGCCTGTTTCCGGGCATTGGTCAGCGAACGGGCGCACAAAAATTCGTCCTTGACACACCGCCATCCTGGAACTAAGGCCCCGCCATCTGCAGGGCGTTGGAGCTCTGAATGTATTTCAATCTATCTATAGGGCGTTAGAGTTCCGAAAGTGATGCGTTCGCTGACGTTGGTTAGCGAACGCAGCACGGAAAGAAGCGCGCGTTTATCTGTCTAGAAAAAAAAGCAGCGACGCCAAGTGCAATCCAGAGGTGATAAAAATGGTGCTGAGTGCTTGGAAGGGAGCATGTTTTTAAGTACAGAAAACCTTCCAGCTTTGCGGAAAGCGAACGTGTTTTGGGTGCCGGCCACGTCAATGCATGCGCCAAACAAAACCGGAAGGCAGTGAACGCACCGTGGTGTTTGCGCTCTGCCTGACCCCCAATGCTCTAAAGTGTAAAGCCCACAGGGTTACCGTCGAGTTCTTGAAGAGCAATGTTTTCAGTTTTCATGTCTGTGTCAGAGGCTAGTGACCTTCTACACCCCTTCTTGGTTTCGCTGCACTGCATCATGAAAGCAATTTGCGTCATACTACTACTAAAGACAGCGGTACGTTTTGGCGTTTGGATTGTTTGTTTAGCGAACGAAAACACATCTGTGTTTCGCAGTATTTATTTTGTCGCTATCGCCTCGCAAAAACTGCAGTAGTGACGATTGCATGAAGCAAGGTCTATAAGGACGAGGTGGTTAAAAAACAACACAATATAAACCCTCAGACACACACAGATAAAATAAAATCCTTTATTTTATTCCTTCGTGCAGTTCCGATTTGGCCTTATGAACGAATCTTTACAAGGGACTCGCTAACACACACGCGATTAGAAATTATGGAATCATTTATTTATTTGCTTTCAGGATTACCTTGGAAACACTACTTGGTCTCTTGGAAGGCGATTCAACCAAACGGTCATGCTTCTTGTCCCGCGGTCCTTCTAATCCCTAAAACGCGAATTTGTTTCTCGACGGCTATTTCTGTAACCACCGTTTCGCGAACAGTTTTCTTCGCCATTGGGAAAAATTAATAACTTTCCGGTGATCGTACGAAACAGCCTAGCACTTGTAGCAGCCGCTCGTGTAGTTACGCTACGCACGGATTGAGCTTAAGCCCGCGATCTCCAGAGTACGATCTACGACAAGTTCCTATAAAATAAGATATCTGTGTCCCTTCGTGCAACGCTGTTGCAGGACCGGAAGAAACATGTACAGCTCTACCAACCGACTTTTCTAATTAAAATTTCATTACGCAGAAACAGGCTGTCAAGAACGATACAGTAAAACATCAACAGGTCCGAAAGTCCCCACCACAACTGTCATTGTTTCTCTGGTTCTTCCTTCCTCCGTGAGAGAGAGAGCGCTGGGCTAGAGTTGCGAATAGTTTAGAGTAGATCGTGCAAAATTTCCTTGTTGTTACCAGTCTTGAAGAATGACACAACGCACTGGTTTAATGAAATAAACATTTATTAACGGTTATCACCCTCGCCGCGATCCCAAGAGCCCCCGGGCAGACGCTGCGACTGCCTTTTATCACCGGCGGAGAGCAGTTCACGGGGCCAGTCGCCTTTGAACCCCTCAGCTTTGGAAATGACTATGAAAAATTTGGCATGCGGGCTACCTTGTCCGAAACTTTGGACCCCCAGGTTGCCCACACTCTCAGAACATTTTTACATTTACATGAGTGAACTCAATATAGAGATAGTACTGAGTTCAGTCATACCACATATGCTAGCATTAAACAGGCCGAGGTGACACACTGTAGCCAGGCCAGATGCGGTGATTTAATAAGGTTCAAAAATAATTCAATTACAACAACTCATTTTTTTGAAGTAACATTGTGATGTCTCGTCAATACAAACACATACGTTCCCCAAAGAGAACGCCGTTATGCTGAGCATTTCTTAGCACATAAATACGATACAGAAATGCTTTATGTTTCCAGTTCGTCCTTGAAATGTTTTATTTTTTACGTAGGTTGATGTCGTTATTAACGATGTCTGCATTACCAAGACACGGCTGTACACTTACAAATGATTCAACAGCGGAAAATAAAATGTATGGATAATAATTTATTGTAATTGAAAAAGTCAACCCAAGTATTTTGGGGATGCTGGTGATGATGATGATGACCACAATTCATGAGGTTCTATATCAAAAGTATTGTGCCTGAAACGCGTGCTCCTTCTGGTGTGTGAGCTGCGTCAAAAAGGAAGGTTTCTGATTTCTGCCTGATGACGTCATAGAGTTGTCGTTCTGTCGGCGGCCTTGATCTTGGCGGTTTTAGAACGGCGGTGGTGGACGCGGAAGACGCCCGTTCTGCAGCAGGTCTGCTCTCCAGCTTCAAAGAATAAGGAAGCTTGGCCAGCCAGGATATGGGGCACCGCGACGTCGACGGCACTTTTTCGCGAGGCTTTTCGTCGAACGCCAGAATCGCCGAGATTCAGATTCCATGACACTCCGTACTCTGTGATGTCCTTTACTGCCAGATGGCATGGACAGAATAGGAGCGCTGAACGCCGCCAGTTGGACACGCGTTCATGCAGACACGGCAGTTTGAAGTGCACATCCCACCGCCTGAATATTGTGGTCCTTTCCAGGTGGAACATTTCTTCCGCAAATACCTGAACAGCAGCGGAGCGGGGATTGCCGCCTTCGACTTAGAGAACGAGGACTTCGCCAACGTTTGTGGCGAAGGGAAATTCAGGCGCCTCAAGGCCATCAAGGACGTTGTCGCGGCCTACGCCTGACGGACTCCGCGGCGTGACAGATCTGCTGCAGTAAACGTTTCGGTTCCGTGCACTATCGCTCGTGTTTACGTCATTCCGCAAACAGCACTCCATAACGCCTATATGCTCTTCAACGCTCAAAAATAGATTTATTTTCTAAACAACATCCGACAGCTATGGCGGTTGCCGTTTGAGAAGCAAAGAATGGGATTGGATTTGAATGTTTCGCCGAACAAAGGCGCAGCACTCGTATTTCATTGAGGCTGAGCCAATATTACGTCCACGTTGAAACCTCAAGAACAAAATTATATTTTGCACATTTTTCAACGTTGCGCGAAGTATTTCTGACCTGGTTTGGTTGCAGCAAAAACGTGGCTTTATAGTTCGTAAAACGCACCTCTGGATATGATAAAACATGTAGCTTGCGTAAAATACGTCTACATATATTTAAATTCTTCACATAAAGGCTTAGCATTAGTATTAACCAGCCAGAAGCGTGCCTGATTTTTTACGGCGACTACAAGTATAGTAGGAAATACCTAGTTACGACGTCATTGTCGGGGGATCCTCGACCTGCACCAGCGGCCAACACCATAAACCTCGACAAGAGCCACCATAAAGCTGCAGACGCAATCCTCTTATCGTCGCGTGTTCTAAAGTCGCGCTCGTGCTGAGACGCTGGAAGACGCACCCTTGACGATCCTGACGCAAAGCATAAACAGAGTGTATGGACGGGGCTGCGGTGAATCCAACAGAGATGACGTTTGAGGGAGAAATGAGTGGGCCTTTTCTTCCAGGTGGAATTAGCTGAGCCGAGTATGTGTCGGACGCTGACGTAGTCATTCTATCCAATATTTCATCAAAGCAGGCGCCCGGCCAAACAATGGCGGACTCCAATAATTGAAGATTTGCGTTGACTGTCGTCCTACAAACACGGCCTTTGATTGTGCAGTAACATCTCAACCTTTTTTCATCCCAATCGTATTCTTTTGCTCTTTTTTAGTTCTTGAAGTGTCCGCAAGTATGTGCGATTCAACTCGAGCGCGTAGCCTTAGCTTGTCCCAACCTAAAGTCACTCGGATCCTGAGAAAAGTAGCGCCCTGCTCTCCGCATGGTTGCCATGTTGGTCCGTGAAATGAGCGATTTCTCCTTGACCCCTCCGTTCTTGGTGAGCGATCTAGAGTTCGCTGGTGACGGGTAGCTTTATGGAGACGTTTCTGTATACCGAGTATTAGGCTATCCACGCACCGGCGAAACGAGCCTTCATCTTCGTACCACCACCAGATGCTGTGTCGGTGTTTGGAGGCACTGAAAAATAAATTTACTGTTTTGAGATACGCATTAGAAGAACAATATAACAGTAAGAAATCCGTGGAGATGGGCATGCTTTGTAAGTTGATTTCATACACATTGCCAAAGACGCGTATAGTTGGGGGCGCTTCGAGCACGACGATGCTCCCTCGTGATCCTTGCACGACTGGTTTAGGACGACCCCTGGAATTTTCAAAGATTTGATTGAACCTAGATGGCGATTTCCATGGCAACGTAGACAGCCAATCGTCTTGCGAGGTTTCGGTCATCTGTGTGCAACTATTTGTTTGTGTCCATTTAGCAGGTATAGAAGGCAATGGCGCTACTTTTCCAGGATACAGTGACTTTAGTCCTAACGTTAGTATGTTCACCCTTAGCGGATTGTCCGGTCAAAACCGGAAGTACTTAAGTTCTTGCGCTCGTTACGTCGAGGGAGCCTTCATGTAGAGAAAGGTCATTTTTATTTTGATATATGATCTCCCGTTATTAATTAAACCTTTCATGAGCCTATGTACGAAACTGCACCCCGAATTTCGCCAGTGGCAATGGCTGACATCCGTAGGTGCTGCGTGACGTCACAAAACGCAAAGGTTTGTCGGATGGTCGGGATAACAAGCGTTAGTCGATGAATGTATTGTATTTTGTTTCGAATTATATAGTCTCCTAGGCTGTACCCTACTTAAATACGGTTCTTTAATGCAGTTCCCAAGCATGTGCAAAAAAGTCACGCCTTTTAGCAGGAAATTACTCGCAGACAGCCATAAGCTTCGAGCAAACGTATGCCGTTTCGCGCAAACACAACTGCGACGGCCACCGACCGAACTAGGGGCGCTTGCAAAGCAAAGGATGCAGATTTCTCCTCTGAAGCGGCACCTAAGTACACGAAGCGGCATCTGGGTACACGTCAGCGGATCCACTGGATCGGTGATGAGGCTGCGGGTCGCTCCCTCAGAGGCGATGTCCGCGGGTCGAAAACAAACGGCGAATCGTTCAAATGCATGTCGTCACTTGACTTGGACGAGCTTGATGAATCGTAGTCACGCTCCATTTTCACACGCGGGTCAAACAGAATCGGGCTGAACGCATGCTAAATACAACCAGTGGCGTCGCGAGGGTCAGCGGCACCCGGGGCAATAGCCCGCCGCGACCCCCCCCCCCCCCCCCCAACCCGCTCTCGCGTGGCCCGTCGCGACCGCCCCCCCCCCCCCTTTTGAGACGCCGCTGAATACAACTTCTGGTATCGTTTCCAGGTGGCCTTGCTGTTGGTTTGGGTTTCGCTGCATAATCAAATTGATTAATCCGATTTGGGCGAGGAGTGGATGGACGTAGTTTATTATCGTTGGCACAGCATCACACCTCAGCTTACGAGCCTTCTGTCCGCTTAGAGCTCAGCTCGTAGCTCTCTTTTGTGAGATGATTGCTGCATAAGCGGGATCTCGATCTTGACGGGAACCTAGGCCCTATGCACGGCGACGATCCACTTCGCTCGTCACTGCACGTCTCGCGGAAAAGTGTGGAACGTCATGTCTTGGCTCGCATGTGCTGCCCGGTGGTTGTGGCACCCAACCGCGCAACAAAAATCTCACCCAACTACGAAACAAGTCGAGCACAACAAGAAAAACGAAGCACGCTGAAGCAGACAAAAATGCTCGCTTTGTGTTTTGTGACGTCAGAGCTTCAATGTTGCCAACGAAAGCAGCGTTTACGCTAGAATGCGATTCGAGCAGCATAAATTCAATTACTCACGCAGAGGGGCATACAAAATTCAGATATTGCACGTACGATCCGTCTCGAGGCAATAACAATGATATTCAATTGGTTTCTCGAATACAAAATTTGACTGACATCCTTTTAAGCTGAGACTAAAAGCTCCTCCTTTAACGCGAGCTTTCTGCCCTGCTAACAACAAGTGTGAACGCGCATGCGCGCGCAACCATACACCACTGCGGCAGCCAGCGGAGACTATAACCCTGGAGGTGGAGTTTCTAGTCTCGAAGCTTAGGGGTATCCACACAAAGGAGAACTCCGCGGACGGATGTCGTGACGTCAACAACCCGGGAAACTCCGTCCTCGGCTCCGCCGCCCACCTGCGGAGCTTTCGTGCTTTTTATTTATTTGGACACACTGCCAGCCGCCTGTTGGCAGCCAAGGCAGGGGTGGGCATAGACAGACACAAACAAAAATAGCACGATAACCTAGCACACAGCAAGCATACGTGACAAATCATCGGCGATCAAAAAAGAAAAAGTGTTCAATCATGGTAAAAAATAAATAAATAAAGTGGCATCGATTCACTTGACACAATCAACTCTCGAGCAAACGGTACCAATTGCGTACACACACACACACACAAAAAAAGAAACAAATAACATGCAGCAATAATAACCTAATATGCCTTCTGCAGTCACCGCGAAAAAAGTTGTTCTATCATTGCTGCAAATGACGACGTTGTGGCTGCATTTGTAACACTTTCAGGCAAACTATTCCAGTCATTGATTGTTCGCATGAAAAAGCTATTTTTTAGACAGTCAGTTCTACAGAAAGGGACCACAATAGTTTTCGAGTGCTTATTGCGCGTGTGCCTGCTTGAGTTGTAGTCCATGTACTTTTCGAATGACATGCGCGAAGAGTTGTGCACGATAGTATAAAGAAGTTTAAGACGATTTATCTTGCGACGGGTTTCAAGACGAGGCACTTTTGATATGTTGTATAGCTTTGTAATTGAACTTTTTTCTTCTGTATTCGTTGTACACAAATCGAAGTGCTTTCTTCTGAACTCCCTCAATTCGGTCCACGTTGATTTTGGAAGTGGATCTCTCCAGTACCAATCCAGTAGGCGTACGATGATACTCGTGGATCTTTTTAAGATCCGGAGTTTTCACCATCGCTTTCTGCACAATCCGTGCTACATGACTGTTCCAATTGAGTTTTGACGTGAGTATAACACCGACATACTTGTATTCATTCTAACAGTACGAAGCCTCTGCGCCTCCTCTACGGAGGAGAACGGCATCGCGAGGCGTAAAAAAGGGATGACGTATGTCTCACGTGATGCGCGTGCCTGCGGAGAAAGTGACGGATTTCTCCTTCGTGTGGATGCCTTAAAGGGGTATTCACACGAGGGAGAAATCCCGGGGATTTCTCCCCGGCACGCGCATCACGAGACGAAAACTCGAGGCTTTTGCATATCGCAAAGCCTCCGACGTTTTCGTCCGCAAGATGCTGCAGTGGAGAAATTCCCCGGGATTTCTCCCTCGTATGTGAATACCCCTCGGTGAACGGAGTACAGACGGTTGCGGCGCATGGCAGTCTGGACTGGCGCCCATTCGTGCAAGCACAGGGAAGCGTGCACACGTAGACGTAGCTTTCGCAAGCTTGTAAATGCATGGGCATGCCATCACGAGCAGAGAAATGGCGGCGGCCAGATGCCCCTGCTCGTTCTAGACCGATCTCGCCAGCCAGTTTTTACTGGCGCAACCGCTGCCAGCGCTGAGTCTCTCTTCACGTGCGACAACCTCGCTGGAGCACTGCGCGAGTAGAGCACGAGATGGCCCAGTTGAGGACCCATCGTGCACTTCCATCTGCCTCGAAACTAAACTTATGGCGGCGAAATAGTCGCCGTGCGCCGATCGGTTAATGAGATCGGTCCATTGGTCTCGCGAAGCGTATCCGCTGGACACGCATAGGAGGTGTCCAGAATGCATGCCCAGAGAAGGACTCACATTAAGGTGCAACCCCACCCTTGGTTAGTGTGATTCTGAACCAGCAGATGGCGGTGGGAACGCCTTCCAGGCCTGTACATCAATGCGAGAAATCGTGTGTGGTGGCGCTTCGATACAGTGGGGTATTTTTCTATATCCTGAATTCGACATCCCTGGTCCCTTGCTTGTTTTTCTCTGCACGAGCTTTCTTTGGAACGCGCACGGCTGCGCCAGTTCTCGTGCAAGGGGCTCACATGCTCCCGAGCTCACATCTCCAGCAAATGTGGGCAGAACAAAAGGCGAAAATCGTCCTGAGCCAAACGGCGAGGCACATACACAACAAACAACCACCGACGCGTTGAAAAATATAATATTGCCTGTGCGCCGTTATCGGAGATTTCAGAGGCCAATTACACATATTTCAATGTGATCAGATTCATATTGTCACGAATGAAGGTGACGAGAGGACGAACAGTGAACTGAAAAATAATGGTTTAATCGGCGAACTTGTGCCAAACAGAATAAGTAAAGAGAAAGAGCGTCGAAGCAGCAGAAAAGCAACCGGCGATTCGGCAGCGTAAAGGCTGAATGAACTCCATGGAACGAATTATGTGACGAATAACTGGCGAACGCCGCCCGACAGCACGCTCGCTTTGCGCGCGACGTAGCAGCCACTGTGTTGATTCCACGCGCAGAGCAAAAGCCGCCGGGCAAAATTCGTCGGTTATTCGCAGCATATTCGTCCCATGGAGTTCAGCCTTAACAGAGAGCGAAAGCGAGAGTGACTCGACAAGGCCGCGGGCAGCTGCTTATCTACAGTGCGTCACTATCTCGAAAGGTCGTCAAAAAATTCGAGCGTCACGCGCTCGGTGCGAGGATGAACTGGCACTTTCGAGAACAAGAAAGCAGGGCAAAAGTTACGTCTGGTGCAAGAATGAACGCGAATCTTCTACAAGTCCGTGACCGAGCGTTGGTTTCTCGGCTCTGCGGGTGGCAATATGACGGGCCGGCCCTTTTGTCGCGCATGTGTTTGGCTCTTTGTGGATGGAAAACGTAATGACGTGATAGACTTGGGTTTCCGAAATTCTAGCTTGAGGAATTAACTACCTGAAAAATCAAAACAAATGAACTATTTTTCTGGCGGTCTGGTGTCTCATTTAGGTAGCTGGGTGTTTATTATGTCCAAAACCACGAGACTGGAAAACACAAAAAATGACACTCTGGTTTTGATGTTGAGTTCGGTAAACCCAAAGTAGGACTGGTGCGGGAGTCATAATAAAAAAAAAAATGCCGAGGTTAACAATTAACTCACAGCAATAAATGATAAGAATTAGTTTTAATACGAATCCAGTGATAAATGCAATGAATGGCCAGGCAAAGATTCTGGGTCTGTGGATAGCTTTTGCACATAGTTTGAACAATGTACAGAATGTCACAAAAAAAATTAGTTTTTTTTTTTTATTGCAAGAATAAATTAGGTGTCGCCGAACGCTCATTCTCCGCCCAAAGGTAGCGCTAGAGGTCACAAACAGATGTCAAAGTTTCAGCCCAATCCGATACCTTATTCTAAATTTATAAGTGATTTTCTGAAAAGTTCAATGGAAAAATGGCGGTCGACGGGGTTTTCGAATACATGAAACCCACCAGAAACCGGAAACGGGCAAAAATGGGCTCCATTTTCCCATTGAAATTTTCAGGAAACCACTTATAACTTTTGAATAAGGTGTCCGTTCGGGATGAAACTTTGGCATATGGTTGTGGCCTAGCGCTACCTTTGGGCGGAGAGGGAGCGTTAGGCGATGCGTAGTTTATTTTTGCGGTAAAAAAAAGAACCCTGTAAATTTTTTTTTGTGACATCCTGTACCAGTTTTAATTTGGTGATTTATGCGCGCAAGAAGTGGTGTGCATAAATAAAAAAAAGATGCAAACGGATAGAGTTTGACGTTGTATAAAATATAGTGTAAGCACGCACATGGTACGCTGATGAAGAATGAAACATTTTACACTAGCGTTGAGCGTATCGAAAGTTAAGGGTTCATCAAAAGCTAAAGCTTGTACACATATATACTGTTCAGGCCGTTATTTTTGAATGCTCATAGTACTCTGTTGCCCTCAGATTTGGTGTAAGCTGTCTCCTGTTTGCTTACAACAAAAAGAAGGAAACATTCTAACTCTGGGTTGATAGAAAAACTTCACCTGCCAATCATCTCGGCGCCGACTATGAGTATTCACTGCCTGCCAACGGTCGCGTACTTAGAACGAGATTTTCCACGTGATTTCATAATCGCAATTGTTCTTGACAAATAACAATGTTTACTGAGGCAAGCTGTCACATGTGAAACTTAGAATATTTTGTATTGATTGTGGCACACGTGGCAAGTTGCATAGTTTTTTTTAGCAATCCGCGAAATAGAATTCTCCTGGGTTACCTTGGTCTCTAATGCATGTAACACACAAAAGAGCACGAAATGAATCGCAGTGGGAAACGAAAACAATAATGATAAACAAGCGTGTAATCACGCGAAAACTGAGGGCATTGCACATATACAGAAGGTAAGCTTTGTTTCACTATACTTTGTCTCATCCTACGATGGACTAAAGGCTAAAGCCACGGGCCGCCAGTTCCAATCGCGTTACACGCTAAACTATGACATGCTTAACATTGAATAGGGGTGGACGAATAATGCTCCGAACCAAAAAGCGCTGCATCATTTCTATAGCTTCGACACTGCAAAGAGTCTGTATGTCGTGGCTTTCTTTGCGATGTAAAATTGATGAGTCACTCAGTGCTGTTCAATTCGAACCACTGTCTACCCATACACATTAGTGATCTATAGACAGAGGCACCGACACGTGCATCGAAGCGAAATACCACGCAATTTCTAAGTGGCTTGTGATTGGATCTGGTGACCCGTAGCTTTTACCTTTAGTCCATCATGGGCGAGACACGAAGTATAGGTATATTACCAGTAATGTATTTGGTTTTATCGTGCGAGCGAAGCGGAACATACAAGTGCGAGCATACTGCCCTGAACTACACTTCCAGTGAACAAGCGCACCATCCAAAGCATCGAGCTCGCTTTTATAGCTTTTGGTGCGCTCAAAACTTTGAAAACACAATTATAATCAATTCTAGTATTTCAATTATTTTTATTATGTGCGATTTTGACTTTTGCGTTCACGTGCCATTTTCTTAGTTATGTAATATTTTTCCAGAAGTCCGACATCTATAGTCTGTTTCACCACATGTGAGAGCCGCATAATCAAAGATGCAGACAAAAAAAATAGAAAAAAGAACGCGAACACGCGAACACACATTAAAAATGCAAAGTAACGGCGCATTCAAAATTAGTCGTTTGTTTTTAGAGAGCAGCAGTTTCGTAGGGCGACATTGTTACCCGTTGACGATTACAAAAAGTGCAGTACAACTGTTAGCTCGGGATCTTTAACGTGCATTAGGCAGTATATATGGTACACGATCGCACGACGGTAGGATGCAGATGGGCGACTGAACTCAGGGTCCCTGCTAAGCAGCTAAAGCCCCTTGATAAAGTCGTTTTTTACAAGTACCGCCAACCATTGTTGTGGAAACGCGCAAGACACGTGCCACGAGC
>JAZHYW010042401.1:0-21152 GCA_037355805.1 Ixodes ricinus | reverse complement strand
AAGTGAGTTGTTCGTTCTTGCGCTTGAATCCTGGCCATGCATGCGAGGGCTCGTGCCGTCTTGGGCCCTACATGCGCAGAGCATGTGGAGCACGAGACGTCCAGAAAGACTACGTTTCCTCGATGCAATGTGGCAGCGGTGTGGTAGTCAAATTGGCTTGTGAGATCGGTATTTTCGATTAGAGTTGGAATCTACAATACGCACAGCCCTAATAGTTTTATGATTCGTGTTCTCGGCACGTGCTTCACGTGCGTGTACATTTTGCAGGCGTGCATCAAAGACATCGGGCCAGAGATGGACACAGCAGTGGACATGTCGAAGCGCAAAGAAGACCCTGCATTCCACTTCCTAATTATGTACGACGATTATCAGCTGTTCAAGGTCAAGGTAAATCCTGCCCGGTGCGCCGTCGAGTATCGAGTTGAAGTGCGATTCATTCCATTATGAATTAATTGATCGATGGATGATATATTTTTATTCTCTGAGGGATGGCTCTGTGCACTGCTTATTGAGATGGGGAGTGAGGGTGGACAGTAAGGAACACTACATTTGGAGGTCGACTCCGCTCGCGAGCGCCAAAGTCCACAGCAACAGTAACGTTTCCTTGGCGCGACTGGCGTTGCCGGTAGTGTCAATTGGATTACCTTTGTAATGTCAACGCCCTTTAGATGTCGGTAAAGAGCGGGGGAGGGGGGGGGAGTTCCAAGATAGCGGAGTGACGGAAAGATGTTTTTTGTGCGCCTGTTTCCGGGCATTGGTCAGCGAACGGGCGCACGAAAAATTCGTCCTTGACACACCGCCATCCTGGAACTAAGGCCCCGCCATCTGCAGGGCGTTGGAGCTCTGAATGTATTTCAATCTATCTATAGGGCGTTAGAGTTCCGAAAGTGATGCGTTCGCTGACGTTGGTTAGCGAACGCAGCACGGAAAGAAGCGCGCGTTTATCTGTCTAGAAAAAAAGCAGCGACGCCAAGTGCAATCCAGAGGTGATAAAAATGGTGCTGAGTGCTTGGAAGGGGCGCATGTTTTTTAAGTACAGAAAACCTTCCAGCTTTGCGGAAAGCGAACGTGTTTTGGGTGCTGGCCACGTCAATGTATGCGACAAACCAAACCGGAAGGCAGTGAACGCACCGTGGTGTTTGCGCTCTGCCTGACCCCCAATGCTCTAAAGTGTAAAGCCACACAGGGTTACCGTCGAGTTCTTGAAGAGCAATGTTTTCAGTTTTCATGTCTGTGTCAGAGGCTAGTGACATTCTACACCCCTTCTTGGTTTCGCTGCACTGCATCATGAAAGCAATCTGCGTCATACTACTACTAAAGACAGCGGTACGTTTTGGCGTTTGGATTGTTTGTTTAGCGAACGAAAACACATCTGTGTTTTGCAGTATTTATTTTGTCGCGATCGCCTCGCAAAAACTGCAGAAGTGACGATTGCATGAAGCAAGGTCTATAAGGACGAGGTGGTTAAAAAACAACACAATATAAATCCTCAGACACACACAGATAAAATAAAATCCTTTATTTTATTCCTTCGTGTGCAGTTCCGATTTGGCCTTATGAACGAATCTTTACAAGGGACTCGCTAACACACACGCGATTAGAAATTATGGAATCATTTATTTATTTGCTTTCAGGATTACCATGGAAACACTACTTTGTCTCTTTGAAGCGATTCAACCAAACGGTCATGCTTCTTGTCCCGCGGTCCTTCTAATCCCTAAAACGCGAATTTCTTTCTCGACGGCTATTTCTGAAACCACCGTTTCGCGAACAGTTTTCTTCGCCATTGGGAAAAATTAATAACTTTCCGGTGATCGTACGAAACAGCCTAGCACTTGTAGCAGCCGCTCGTGTAGTTGCGCTGCGCACGGATTGAGCTTGAGCCCGCGATCTCCAGAGTACGATCTGCGACAAGTTCCCTATAAAATAAGACATCTGTGCCCCTTCGTGCAACACTGTTGCAGGCCGAAAGAAACATTTATAGTTCTACCAACCGACTTTTCTATTTAAAACTTCATTACGCAGAAACAGGCTGTCCAGAACCATGCAGTAAAAGCATCAACAGTTCCGAAAGTCCCCACCACAACTGTCCTTGTTTCTCTGGTTCTTCCTTCGTCCGTGAGAGAAAGAGCGCTGGGCTAGAGTTGCGAATAGTTTAGACTAGATCGTGCAAAATTTCCCTTGTTGTTACCAGTCTTGAAGAATGACACAACGCACTGGTTTAATGAAATGTAAACATTTATTAACGGTTATCACCCTCGCCGCGATCCCAAGAGCCCCCGGGCAGACGCTGCGACTGCCTTTTATCACCGGCGGAGAGCAGCTCACGGGGCCAGTCGCCTTTGAACCCCTCGCTTTGGAAATGACTATGAACGATTTGGCATGCGGGCTACCTTGTCCGAAGCTTTGGACCCCCAGGTTGCCCACATTCTCAGAACATTTTTACATTTACATGAGTGAACTAATATAGAGATAGTACTGAGCTCAGTCATACCATATGCTAGCATTAAACACGCCGAGGTGACACACTGTAGCCAGGCCAGATGCGTTGATTTAATAAGGTTCAAAAATAATTCAATTACAACAACTCAATTTTTTTAGAAGTAACATTGTGATGTCTCGTTAATACAAACACCTACGTTCCCCAAAGAGAACGCCATTATGCGAGCTTTTTTAGACATAATTACGATACAGAAATGCTTTATGTTTCCAGTTCTTCCTTGAAAATGTTTTTTTTTACGTAGGTTGATTTCCTTATTAACGATGTCTGTATTACCAAGACACGGCTGTACACTTACAAATGATTCAACAGCGGAAAATAAAATTATGGATAATAATTTATTGTAATTGAAAAAGACAACCCAAGTATTTTGGGGATGCTGGTGATGATGATGATGACTATAATTCATGAGGTTCTATATCAAAAGTATTGTGCCTGAAACGCGTCTCCTTCTGGTGTGTGAGCTGCGTCAAAAAGGATGGTTTCTGATTTCTACCTGATGACGTCATAGAGTTGTCGTTCTGTCGGCGGCCTCGATCTTGGCGGTTTTAGAACGGCGGTGGTGGATGCGGAAGACGCCCGTTCTGCAGCAGGTCTCTCTCCAGCTTCAAAGTTTAAGAAAGCTCGAGCAGCCAGGATTTGGGGCACCGCAACGACGACGGCGCTCGCGTTCCCACGCGCTTTTTCGCGAGGCTTCTACGTCGAATCGCAAGGATCTTGACATCCGACACCATGACACTCCGTACTATGTGACGTCCGTTACTGCCAGATGGATGGACTGAATAGGACGCTGAACACACCAGTTGGACACGCGTTCCTGCAGACACGGCAGTTTGAAGTGCACATCCCACCGCCTGTATTTGTGGTCCTTTCAGGTGGAGCATTTCTTCCGCAAATACCTGAATAGCAGCGGAGCGGGGATTGCCGCCTTCGACTTGGAGTACGAGGACTTCGCCAACGTTTGTGGCGAAGGGAAATTCAGGCGGCTCAAGGCCATCAAGGACGTTGTCGCGGCCTACGCCTGACGGACTCCGCGGCGTGACAGATTCGCTGCAGTAAACGTTTTGGTCCCGTGCACTATCGCTCGTGTTTACGTCATTCCGCAAACAGCACTCCATAACGCCTATATGCTCTTCAACGCTCAAAATAGATATTTGTTTTCTAAACAACATCCGACAACTATGGCGGTTGCCGTTTGAGAACAAAGAATGTGATTGGATTTGAATGTTTGCCGAACGAAGGCGCAGCACTCGTGTTTCATTGAAGCTGAGCCAATAATACGTGTACGTGTTGAAACCTCAAGAATAAAATTATGTTTTGCACATTTTTCACACGCTGTGCGAAGTAGTTCTGACCTGGTTTGGTTGTATGCAAAAGACGTGGCTTTTATAGTTCGTAAAACGCACCTCTTGATATGATGACACATGTAGCTAGTGTAAAATACGCCTACATATATTTAAATTCTTCACATAAAGGCTAGCATTAGTATTAACCAGCCAGGAGCCTGCCTGATGTTTATTACGGCGACTACAAGTATAGTAGGAAATACTCTGCTTACGACGTCATTGTCGGGGGATCCCCGACCTGCACCAAGCGGCCAGCACCATAAACCTCGGCAAGATCCACCGTAAAGCTGCAGACACAATCGTCTTATCGTCGCCGTGTTCTAAAGTCGCGCTCGTGCTGAGACGCTGGAAGACGCACCCTTGACGATCCTGACGCAAAGCATAAACAGAGTGTATGGACGGGGCTGCGTGAATCCAACAGTGATGACGTTTGAGGGAGAAATGCGTGGGCCTTTTCTTCCAGGTGGAATTAGCTGAGCCGAGTTTGCGTCGGACGCTGACGTAGTCATTCTGTCCAATATTTCATCAAAGCAGGCGCTCCAGCCAAACAATGGCGGACTAGAATAATTGAAGATTTGCGTTGACGTGTCGTCCTACAAACACGCCCTTTGACTTCGTCCGGTGACATCTCATGACCCTTGTCCATCCCAAACGTATTCTTTGCGTTTTTTTTTATGTTCTCGAAGTGCGCGCAATCCGGTGTGGTTCAACTCGAGCGCGTAGCCGCCAAGCTTGTCCCAACTAAAGTCACTGGATCCTGAGGAGGGTGGCGCCCTTCTCTCCGCATGGTTGCCATGTTGGTCCGTGAAGTGAGCAATTTCTCCCTGACCCCTCCGTTCATTGCCGCGGCTGATTCAGCCCAGCTGGTGACGGGTACCTTTATGGACACGCGCCTTGCATTCCGAAGATGCGGTTATCCACGCGACCGGCAAAGCAGCCTTACATCTTCGTACCACTACCATAAGCCGTGTCGGCGCTTGGAGGCACTGAAAAATAACGGTACTGCTTTGAAGTACGCATGAAGAACAATATAACCGTAAGAGATCCGTGGAGATGGGCATGCTTGAAAAGTTGATCACATACACAGTGCCAAAGACGCATATATTTGAAGGAACGCTTCAAGTACCACGATGCTCCACATTGATCTTCACGCGACTGGTTTGAGGACGACCCCCTGGAATCTTCAAAGATTTGAATGGACCAAGATGGCGATTTCCTTGGCAGCATAAACAGCCAATCGTCCTGTGAGGTTTTGGTCGTCTGTATGTAACTATTTGTTTGTGTGCATTTAACAGGTATAGAAGGCAATGGCGCTACTTTCCCAGAGATCAGTGACTTTAGTCCCAACGTTAGTATGTTCACCAACTAGCTGAGACTAAAAGCTCCTCCTTCAACGCTGGCTTTCTCCCGCCGCTAACAACAAGTGTGACCGCGCAGGCACGCGCAACCAAACCACTGCGGCAGCCAGCGAGCTATAGCCCTGGAGGCGGAGTAAGGAGAACTCCGCGGACGGATGCCGTGACGTCAACAACCTGGGAAACTCCGTCGCCGGCTCCGCCTTGCCTGCGGAGCTTTCGTGCCTAACAGTACGAAGCCTCTGCGCCTCCGCTACGGAGAACTGGCACCGCGAGGGCGAAGTCAAAAGAGTTATGACGTATGTCTCACATGATACGCGCTCCGTGGAGGAAAGTGGCGGATTTCTCCTTCGTGTGGATATCCCAGTCCACATGGAAGGAGAAATCCGCCACTTCCGCCGCGGCGCACGCATCACGTGAGACTATACGTCATCCCTTTTGGCGCGTCGTGGCGCGTTCTCCTCCTTGGCGGGGCGCGGAGGACTTCGTGCTCCTGGCACGAAAGCTCCGCGAGTGCGCGCTTGGCAGGCCGGGGACGGAGTTTCCCGGGTTGTTGACGTCGCGAGATCCCGTCGCGGAGTTCTCCTTCGTGTGGATAAAAAGGTGTATCCACACGACGGACCAAATTGCTGTTTTTGGTCCGCGGGCCGCGCATCACGGCCGATCTTACGTCACCGGTTTTCGAGGTCCGCCGGCCGGTCCGCGGCCCGCGCTTCTGGGAAATGCCAAGCGACTTTTCTCGCCCGGACCTTGGCGGCACGGACCGCGGCGTTTGAGCTATGATTGAAGCGCTAAGTCTGGCAGCAAGCTGGCTGTTGTTACCGCCAACTGTTGAAGACGAAGAAGACGAACCTTTTGTTGTGCGACGAAAAGAGTTGACTATGCAGACCAAGATCTCCTGCACATCCAGGGCTTCATCCAGCATGCCCTTTTCGGTTCACTTAAGTCCTCCCCTCGTCCTCAATAGTCAACGCCAGGGCCACCGTGGCCAAACGTCTCTTTCGTTCCTTTCGTTTCAGCCTCCATCTTGGCTCCGCTACAAATAGCCTCCAAGCAGCTCGCTGCATGCGTTTGGCGGAGCTGTGAGGTCGAAGGTTAGACCGGCCCGTTCGCTCTGCTCGTCTGCTCATTTCGTCACGCCGTGTGTAGATGCTCATTGCAGCCGGGCGGCCCCGCGAGTTACCGCGCATCACGTGATCAATTGGTCCGCGGCCCGGTCCGTCGTGTGGATACACCTTAAGGGAGCACGCACTACGAAGGAGAAATCCACCACTTTCCTCCGCGGAGCGCTGCATCATGTGAGACGCCCACGTCGTCCCTTTTTGACGTCTTGCGGCGCCGTTCTCGCACTCCGTGGCGGAGGCGCGGAGGTTTCGTACTGTTAGCGCAGAAAGCACACCGCAGGCGCGTGGCGGAGCCGAGGACGGAGTTTCTCCGGGTTGTTGACGTCACGACATCCGTCCGCGGAGTTCTCCTTCGTGTGGATGCCGACCACGAAGGGGAAACTCACGCGGACAGATCGTCGCGACGATCAGCGACCCGCGAGACTCCGTCCCCGGCTCCGCCGCGCGTGCACCTGCGGAGCTCACATGCTAAAGAGCACAAGGCCTCCGCGCCTCCGCCACGGAGGAGAACGGCGCCGCGAGGCGTCAAAAAGGGATTACGTATATCTCACGTGATGCGCGCTCCGCGGAGAAAGGGGCGGATTTCTCCTTCGTGTGGGTCCCCAGCAACGGTGAACGGAGTATAGACGGTTGCCAGACATGGCGTCTGACCTGGAGCCCCATGCGTGCAAGCATGTAAAGCGTGCACGTGAACGTAGCTTACGCAAGCTTGTAAATGCACGAGCATGCCATCACGAGCAGAGACATGGCGGCGGCCAGATGCCCTGCTCGTTCTAGACCGATCTCACCAGCCAGTTTTACTGCGCAACCGCTGCCAAAGCGCTAGTCTCTCTTTACGTGCGACAGCCTCGCTGGAGCACTGCGCGAGTAGAGCACGAGATGGCCCGAGGCCCATCGTGCGCTGCCATCTGCCTCCAAACTAAACTTAGGGCGGCGTTACGCATGCGCCGAACGCTTAGCGAGATCGGTCTATTGTCTATGAAGGGTATCCACTGGACGGCATAGGCGGTGTCTCAAGTGCATGCTCAGAAACAGCTCACATTAATAGGCAGCAAGGTCCGGCACACTTGATGGTGTGGAATTGCCGTTGCAAAAGAACTGTGAAAGCTCGCCATCAGCACCCGCTCAGCCGTCGCCCGCACACCTATGGCCGCCAGCGAATAGTCCCTGTAGAAGGGTCAGTTTTGAAAATTGCTTCGCGCTGTGACACCGTTTCGTAGACGCGCGAGAGATGGCTCTATGCTCGCCCTAAGAATAAAGCGCTGGATATCTTGGCTTATCCGAGAACCGCCATCGTTTGATCGTGCCGTGGGCGCTTCTATTGGATGCCGGCGACGCGTCGTCATTTTTGGCTCATGGCGCATGGCATCCCACATCCAGACGCGCACCCTGATATCGGCCTGCTGTTGCTCGTGGTGACGCTACGCCGTTAGCAAGCACGCTCCTATTGGTCTACTGTAGATGTCGGCGCCGCGCCGCCGCCACAAACTAGATTGTCGGCGACGCTCCGCAATGCTCGGCTCAAGTGCGTCCCAGCATGCACCAGCTTGACGGTATTTGTTCATAAGATCCATCCAGCGCTTTACCTAAGATCGATTCTCGGCGGTTTCTTGTGCTCGTTGTTGTTCTTCGTGTTCTCGCTCGTGTCATCGGTGGCTTGTCATAGCCTCGTAAGTGTTCTTTTCTGACGCCTGGAACTTTAAGTCGTTCTCTAATCAATGAGTGAAGCAAAGTGAAGAAACGTTCCACTTCTTTACCTATTTTAAGGATGCTGTGAGCCTGAAGGTATAGCAGAACATGATCCCACAAAAAAACGTTCACGCGCACGTAAGAAAAGTGTGTGCGATTTCCATTTACAGCCCGACCTTATAAATCGCCATTACTCGCATGTCATCTATGGGCAGATGGTTGTGATGATCAAGGTCCAATGGTGTGGTTAATGGATTAATAGAAAGTTACAAAAACTTGGTCACGGAAGTGACGTCACGCCGATAAAAGCGAAGCGCCGAACGACTTGTACCGCCGCGCTCCTGACGGGGAACCGTGCCTGTTGCCGAGAACAGCACGGTGCGCACACGCATCTTTTTATCGCAATAGTATGCTTTACCATAGCTTCCTCTATACTCACCAAAGCTTGGCAGTTCGATGGCGGAGCCATAAGAGTGCCTGGTCGCAGATTTGAAGTGCGAGGATCTGGTAGCACGAAGCGTTTTACGGGGAGTCTGGTATTTAGCGCACAGCGTTTTCAGCAACGAAGACTCGAAACATGTTTTTCGAACCCGACGAGAAAAGAAGCGGTAGCCCGAGGAACGCGAGAAGCACGAGCGGGCATTCCATCGCTTGGGACAAGTATGTTTCGTCGTCTCGCCGCAGCGGGGCGCCCGTTACATGACTCTCGTCTGTCGCTCTACCCCCTGAATACAAAAGGTAGCGACATCTTCTCTCTCCTCCTATGACGCGCACACCTTTTATTTACACGTTTTGCTTTTTCACACCTGCACGTCGACTGTAGCGCCGCCTCGTTTGGCCCAAGATAGCAGGCGACCTTCCTGTACTTGAGTCAGAGCGCAGTCAAAGGCTGAAAGACGCGCAAATACATACACACAGGCTAAAAGCGCACTGTCATGGTCTACCAGCCGCGCAGGATGTGCTCAAAGAAAGGCGATGGCGATGAAAGCCGTGACGTTGCGCAGTCGGCGTTATTTGATTGGCGACATGAGCTCATAGCCTGCAGTGCACTCCGACAGCATTCCTTCTCCCTCCTTCTCTGACGCGCACACCTTTCATCTTTATGTTTTGCTTTTTCACACCCTCGTGTCGACGGTAGCGCCGCCTGGTTTGGCCCAAGATAGCAGGCGGCATTGTTCAGAGGATGTCGCTAATTTTTAGTACAAGGGGGCTTTAGCTCTACCTTTTCACTTTCGGCGGCTGCGTCTCGTGGCGATCTGCCAGGCTTTGTCAGTATAGTGGAAGCTGTGGCTTTAACACCCCCCCCCCCCAGATATCTCGGACTTTCTGGCCTCCTAATGCGCAGTAGGTATTAAGGTAGTAGCGTCGTTAAGCATGGGTAAGTTGGTACTGGTTTAACACAATGAAAAAATAGAGCCACAAAAAGACGAGGACATGTACAGGAACAGAACACAGAAGGCAGATAAGTGCTACAGTGGCCTAGAATGGGGTAGTGAGCTCAGCGCCCTCTCTCGCTCGTGCTTCAAGGAGAGGCGTTTTGTGTCGGACAGTCTAGGAGGCTGACGGGGGCGCTGCTGCCTACTTCTGCTGTCACCGCCCAATTCAAAGTGTATAGCCGCCATTCATCAACCATCCATCCATCCTGAAGCGTCCTGCACCCCGCCATGCCCGGCCGCGTCTCTTTGCGTTCGGCTTCGGTGTTGAAGTTGAGTGAGTGACTGAAGTTCGCATGCGCTCGTCTTCGCGCCTTTCCCTTGAGGTCACTGCGATTACTGTTGTCTTGCGGTTTGGGTCTTCATGACACAAATGCAAGAATTTTCAATCGCCGGCGAAACTAGTTTTGCGCCTGTCTGTAGAACAAGATATGCTCGGGTGGAGGACGGGCCAAAGTTATTTTCGTTTGGCGTACCTGAAGACGAGGAGCGACGAAAACTATGGTATGAGAACTCGCATCGAGCGTACAGAAGATGTTGGATTAGACATGCTGTGTGCGAATTACATTCTTAACCATAGTACGTAATTAGACATTTTGTGCACGTCGTCAGCGTTGAAAAGGTACGCGTTCAGCGTAAAAAATCAATGCTTTCGGCAGACGCATTTTCTTACGATTTTTCCGAATCTTCCCAGTTATCTGCCAAAACACACACGAAGCAGACACGCGCTGATACGCACGCAATCGCAGACAGAGCACGCGGGAAATCTTCAGGAGAAGCAGAGTCGTTTATACTGAGAGTTTGGCCAATGGGTGGAGCTTGTGGCGCTGGAACCAGAGCCGTTATAAATGGCTCTGGCTGGACCGTATAAAGTATAAATGGCCTGGCTGGAACCAGCGCTTTGAGTACGATAATGCTCCAAGGCGGTCTTGACGCGGCTGGTTCTGTACGACCTTTTGAAAGCTTCGAATATTTGAATGGACCGAAATGGCGAGTGTCAGGGCGACTGAGACCTATCAGCCAGTCACCTCGCGAGGTTTGGGTGTTCAGTGTGTTCGTACATCTTTGAGTCCGGCTAGCCAACAGGGAAGGCAATGGAGCAGCTTTCAAAGGGTCCGGTGAGTTTAGCTCTTTGATATGGTTGTGTTTTGTCTTACAAGCAGCGCCAAATGCACCAGAGCACAAGGTCCGTGCCTTGGGCAGCCCTTGTAAGTAAATGACGGCGGAGCGCTCGCTCGTAGCACGGGTTTCGCACGTTCGCAACACAATGGTTGTCGGTGCTTATAATAATAGCGCAAAACGACGAGGAAGAAAATAGAAGAGAGACGTGAAAGAGCGCCCTTTCCTCTATCCTTCTTATTTCCTTTCACGTCGTTTTGTGCTTCAATATATCATATTACGCTTACTAGTACAAAACTCGAAGCGGGCTATTTCTCCAAGAAAGTCGTGCTGAATATTCGGTCTAGCCTAAATAAGGGAGGGGGGCCGACGCTTGGAACAATTAGGACTCGACAGCTGCGTCAGCGCTTGTCAGATACTCGTGATCTCGCTGATTGAACGGGAAGTTCACTCATATAAACTTCCGAGTGTCAGTGTATAGCACGAGCTAGGGCACTAGCACGAACCTACTTGGTGTCTAGCAATGGTGCGAGAACGATAAAAACCTGACTGCGTTTCCGGAAGCACGCGACTGACTCGCCAAGGAAGAAGAAGCTCCATTCCATTCTCGCGTCAGCTCCCAGGCGTCCCAAGGCTCAAGATGGGTAAGTGTCCGAGCCCTCTTTCCGCGAGTCCATGCAGTGCGAGGTACTGGGATCTTTTGGGATGTCCCTGTGGGCCAGCAGGTGACTGCGTGCCGCCGAAAATGTTTCGTTTTGAAGGGACGTTCGAAAGTCCCCTGCTGCAAACTGCGTCGTGTCGTGGTTCTTGTTGCTGTCTCCAAACATTTGCTCATTGCTTCAGTCAACGCCAACCTGGAGACAAGGCCTTCTCCCCTTCACCCCTCCCCCCCCCACCAAAAAAAAAAGAAAGGAAAAAAAAACCTTTATTACAATTAGATTTAGGCAGCACAGCCTAGCTTGAGTCAACATGGCCGCCAACGCGTTTTGCAGAATTTCACAACGAGTGCGACGCCATGACAGACACGTCTGCCGCTTTGCGGCGACTCTTAATGAGCTTCAGCCTACTTGTCACTTGGGGCGGGTCGGGGATCCACTAACGATGACGTCGTGCGCAGGCCTTGTCTTCTAGGTGGCAACGCTTTATGACAAATAAGTTTCTTTCTGCTAAATAAAGATAAACAAATGTAAATCCATTCTTTATCGCGATATACAGCGTGTCCCACTGATCTCTATTGTCAGTAGGCTGGATCGCGGATCGGGAGCCCGTCGGTGTCGCCACCGGCGGCCATTGCTTGACACCAGGCAATACACGCAAATCTAAGGGAGAAACGCACAAAAGTAGGAATACTGAAGCATGTATGCTGTGCTCGGAGGCGAGTAATATATTTTGTGCTGCGATCCTTATGTTGGGTGTTTGGAGATCGAATCGGTATTTGTCAAACGTTCGAACGCCGATTAAAAAAATTCAAAGGTACCGGAGCACCTACGGCTGAGCTGGCAAGCTCGCTCTCCTAGTGGAGTAAACAAAGGAAGTTGTTGCCAATGAGACCTTCCTCGGGGAAGCCCAGAAGTTGATGAATGACAAAGAAGTTTCATCTCGACAGCGGCTTTCCGGGAGTAAGAGAATTCCGCGTAGCAAAGCCTTCGAGCTTGTCGTCTGTTAAACTTCAACTCAACGAAACCGCCACCGACTCCGCGGTAACTCTAGGTAACTCTCGCCTCATTGAGCTGCGCTACATTTTGCGCCCAGCGGAGTCACTCTCGACCACAAGATATTTATTGATAAGACTTGCGAGGGCTGTGAGTTTTAATGTTTGTACGCAAGCTGAATGACGTGCTTATCGAAAAGCAGTCAAAAAGTTTCAGTACCGACAACAGCTTAGAAACGGGGGAAATGGCACTTTTTCTTGTTTTTCCCATAGAGTCCCATGCAATTCGTGGTGTCACTCAATGGCTGCCGGTGGCGACACTCGGCCCCAGCTGCCGAGGCCGCGGTCCGCGATGCAGCCTACTACAATAGATATCAGTGGCGTGTCCCCCAAAATAGATTTACAGTGTTGTAGTTATTTCCCCCACAAAAATAAACTAGACATTCCCCGAGCGCTCACCTTCTACTCAGATATAACCCCAGCGCTTTGAACAAGATGCGCCAGTTCCACAACTAACCGTTTTTTTATTTTCAAAAGTTTAAGATCTCCTAATAATGTTAATAAAACAATGGGGCCCGTTTTCGCCCGTTTTCCGTAACTTGCCCCATTCAGTTCCCAGTATAGACCGACACGCTGTTTACAAACAAGCACGCGTTTGCCCACACCCAGTGTGGGCACTGCGCCTGCGCAGAAACCAAATTCGGGAGGAGGGAAGCGTCTGCGCATGCGGCAGTACCGACAACAGCGCCACCGCAGCTGCATGACGTCAGGGTTGCCTGTTGGTCTGTAGCTGTCATTCACCGGATGCCATATTTGATCGCGCTGTTCGCTCCGCGTGGTCAGAACGAGATCGCATTCATAGGCTTCTAAGTCCGGCAGTTTTCATGGGGCGGAACACACGTTGCAGAAGAACTTCTGACCGTCAGGTCGTGTTCAGTAGCCGCGGACTCAGCTCCGGCCGTCAGTGAATACTCCCAATTCTCGTAACTCCGTCGGCCGCCATTTTCTAACTAAAGATTAGAAAAAAAAGCTTATTTTTTTATTAATTAGGCAATCTACTCTCAAACTTTCTCAATTGGTTTGAACCGCTGGCACCATAGTTTCTGCGAAAAATGAGCTTTCGAAAACGCTAAATTAAATTTTCGCAAAAAAAAAAAAGAAATGCAGTTCAGCAACAAATTTTGTAACGTTTATTGAGGAAACCTTATGTGTTCTTCTGAAATTCTCCTAAAGACACATCGTTTTAGATATTCTGAAGTTTTAATTAGAAGTTTTAGTTATTTATGCTTTAAATAGAAGAGCAGACTTATTCTAAAAACACATTGTGCAACTAGAGTGATTGCTTTGTAAGCCTAACAGCATTTAGATCAGATAATTCTGCGTCTAAAGTAACTGAAAAGGGGATAACGGCAGGAAAGAGCTTCAGTTGCCCCATCTCCAGCGTGAGCCTTCTACCTTCGACAACGGTTCGACGTCTCGTGCACTTGTGCACGCGCGCGGAGCAAAACACGGCCACTGTCATGAAGTGCGTTCTGGAGGCAGGCCGTTTGAAACGTACGGCTCGCCGTTCTTGCCCTGTTTGTAATCATAGCTTTCCTTGAGTCCTGTGCTTACGGTCTACGTTTACCCTTTGTTGCAGACGAAACCGAAATGTCCATGATGTCGGGTAAGATCAACAAGTCGGAATGAACTCCGTCAAATGACTTCGAAGGCTCTAGACGGAGCTAAATTTTTGTGAATTGAAATATAATACTGCAGTAGTTGCGCTTGTTACTTAGATAAACTTGCCATATTAGTGAAGTGTGTCTACAACTTATATCGTCCTTTTCATACCAACGTTTTGCTTTACAAATGAAAACCTAAAAGTTCCAACTAGGATTGATCGTACATTCGATGAGTGAATTCGTGGCAATAATTGTATCCGAACTGAGAACACCTCAATCTGTATCGTGCCAATTTTTAATATGCCGCTTCGGTGGCTCTGAGGCAAAGCGCCGGCCTACGTGTCCCCCGGCGACGGGTTTGAATCTCGACCTAGGATCCTGCACTCTCATGACGCTTATTGCGGAGATGGCGCTGTGTAGCCGAGCTTTGGGTTGCGCGCAGAGTTGTAAAAGTTACTTAAAAATGTACCTAAGATACAGTTGCAGTTACTCATACGAAAAAGCACTTAGGTACGTACCTAGGTGCTCGCTTAAAAATGTACCTAAATACAGGTACAGTTACTTCAAAGATACTTTCTTTATTTTCCCCAAATTTGTCAGAATATATTGGAAGTAAAGCTTTTTATACTAAGGATACATACAAAAACGAGTTCGATAAATGCGCTTTATTGGTTTAAATGGGATGTCCACATCGTGCCTTATCCCCACGCTCCAATCGATTCACAGAGGCCACAGCTTCTACTGTTTACCATGTCACGCCGAAACCGCCGAAACTCGCTTGTTGACGTTCTTGCCCTCAGAGCCGGTGCTGACGTTGACGGGCCCAGAAGACGTCGGCCGCATGAAGAAACGCTTGAGTCGAGTGCATATACACCTAACCTTCGCGACGACGAGCGAAAGACTTCAAGTTTTCTCGATTTTTTTTTTCTTTCGTTAGTCGGAAGAAAAATTCTTTTTTTTCTTTCGGAATTTTTACAGTTTTGATAACTGCAAAATTTGAGTCCGATTTATTGAGTGGAAACTGTATTGTATACGGCGATGTTACTCTGCTTTACGATTGTAATTATTATTTATTCTTAATTATATTTTATATTGTATTTATGGCAGAAGAGAGTCACCACCAGGACGAGATACAGGCAACAGAAACTGCGCACATCTTTCAAGTTATCTCCTCTCTTGTATAGCTCTCAGAGGAGCTTCAAACACGCAATGAAGTTGATTTCGGTTTGAGATGAAGGAAGCAGGTCGCTATTTTCCATAAACGGAATTCCGAAGCGATTCGATAAATAGGTGTCGCTAGAACGGCATCGCTAATCAACCGTTCGCTCAAATTAACACCGCCATTCGCTAAAGTGTCGTTCGATGAAACATCATGGGCGGGCTTCGATCGCTAAAACGTCGTTCGATCAAGTCAGTGCCTCCCAGGTTGTACCCAACTCAACGTTAATCACGGCACATGGTAGTGTGTTAATACTTCAGGATTTATAGTTTCTACCATTGTGACGAAGTGAATAGAAAAGTACCTGTAAAAAGTAACTTCACTTAGTTACAAGTTACTGGAAAATGTACCTAAGATACAGATACAGATACTGAGAATAGAAAGTACCTAGGTTTGTACCTCAGGTACAACAAAAGTACCTAGATACCGAGTTCCAGTTACTTGTACCTAGGTACTTTACAACCCTGGTTGCGCGTAACAAGTTTGCCAGGTGGTCAAACTAAATATTCAGTCCTTTACTGGTGTGTGTCAAGTGCCTTCATTGTTTTGGCACGAAAAACTCCTGAATTTGACTTTCGGCCTTATAATATACGTATATAATGATTGATTTGAGTAAATGTCACTCTGAATGTCGCTAAGCTTAATATACCTATTGTTAACATTGTTTTGTAGTCCACAGTCCCAAAATCAAGTCCAGCGAGTCGAGAGTTTCAGACCGTTTTCATATCTTACACGAGTACATCCGAGTTACTCCAGCGGGTCATGTCACGTTATAACACAAATAGAGGGACGCTCGACGTATGTAAGTTCCGGAATATCAAGTTATGAAACCTTTATTTTAGAGGCATTTATAGTTGCGGGCAGCTCGCGCATTGCAGATAATACATGACGTCTTCTCCTCGCCTTTTTCTTCCCTCCAACCGTCATATTTTTTTATATTGTTCTTGAACATTTTTTATTGCGGAGGCGTTGTTGGCTGTTGCTACTTAAGCGGCGACACGAGATGGCTCCTCAATATGCGGCTAATGGCAGTCTGTCGTGGAGACTGTTTCCCATGATCCTCTATAAGAAACATGGTTGCTTTCAAAGTCCTTTTCTGGGAACCTCACGTCATGTAGAGCTTGGCACTTGCGCTATGCCTGTTGTTTAGAAACTTTTTGGTCATTCACCCTAGTTTCGTGCCTGAACGCTGACAGGAACAGTTCTATGTACGCGTTGACGCGGACAGATCTCAGGGCGCGAAGATCAAGCCAGCCACCGTCAAGGTTAAATCAGACAATCCGAGTAAAAAAAACGCCCCCTGCTCCCTCAAAATTTTTTTTTTTTATGGCATGGCGGGTGTAACAGCTTCGAAAAACGAGGACGATCAAGACGATAAAATGAACAGACACGACAGGACAACAGCTGTACTTGCAACTAAAAGGTTTTATTTAAAAAAAGAAAACATAACACATACCTCAGTACCAGATAACACGTACAATGTGCCATCCGACAATTCGCCCTCTACGAGGCCCGTGTCATCAAAATAGGGTAACTACACGCAACCCATGCCAGCCATGGTCTGACGCGAAAAGGACAGCTCCTTATCACGTAAGGCAACCGACGCCTCGCTCACGCGTCTTTCTCCGAGGCACGAAATTTAAAAAAAATGCCTCGATATTTTCGCGGGTGGCTTTCTGTCTATGTCTCCCTTCAACCGTCACGTTTTCTTTTAGAGCGGAGCTCTTAGGCGCCCGTTTCCGGCTTGAGGCGGCGTCGGCGTAACCGTGAGGTCACGTGACCCCCCCCCCCCGAGGTCACGTGACCACCCCCGACGTCAGCTGACCCCCGAGGACACGTGACCCTTCCGCCGAGGTCACGTCACCCCCCTCCGACGTCACGTGACTCCCCCCCCCCCCGAGGTCACTTGACCCCTCTCCCTGAGGTCACGTGATCCCTCCCCCAGGGTCAGGTGAACCCCTCCCCGAGGTCACGTGACCCTCCTCCGAGGTCACGTGACCCTCCCCCGAGGTCACGTGACCCCTCCCCCGAGAACACGTGACCCCCTCCCCCCAAAGGGAGGAGGAGAAGGGGGAGGGAGGAGGAGGAGGGAGGAGGAGGTGAAGAGGAGGACCAAGAGGATGAAGGAGGAGGAGGACCAAGAGGGAGGATGAGGAGGTGAGGACGAGGGAGGAGGGGTATACCCTCCCTCAGTACCCTTCCCTCCTCCTTCTCAAGAGCTGCGCCCCAATTCGGCGTTACAGGGTGTTGTAAACGTCTTCCATCTTTTTTTATTTTTGTTGCGCATTTTTGATTGCGGAGGCGTTGTCGGCTTAGGCTACTTAATCCTCGCCAAAAGGACTTTATCTGGTCGATCACGTCTCAGTGTTCTACTCTGGAGTAAGATGCAATACATTTTGCAATATGGCCTTAGGACCTCCAGGAGGCGTACAAGTCATGTACTGAAACATCTACAGCACGGTGTTGTCTACAGTTTCTTTTTTTTGTAAAGTTTCATTCTGTACAAATGTTTCTAAAAAATCCGTGGAAAATACACATAGGGTCTGCGCAAGTGAGTTTACGGCCAGGGGGACATTTTGTCCGAGAAGGAATACAGCTAAAACGTTACCTTGTGACGAAACTGACTAATTACGTTTTTAATTTAAAACTTCAAACTAATATTAGTAATGACACCCCTTGGTGTGCAGATTAGATCATGAAACTTAAGATTTCTTAATGCAGATCTATGAAAGTGTCCCGTCAAATTAACAAGTGTCCTTTCTTCTATATCAGTGATTTCATATTTATGTTTACGCCTATAATTATACTGGTGTTTATCTAGCCAAAAACCTTTCCTGAATTATTCCTGTCGAATCTTTCACCGAAAGCACAAATAAATTACTAGGCTATCTGAAAAAAGTTTTTCACTAACTTCTGTTTTTCTATAGCTTCTTTTGCACAAAACTTTAGTTCCCTCTAAACTAGAGTACGCAGCCTCTAGCTGAGACCCAGGTATCACCATCTACTGTTGAAACCATCAAAAGACGTTCCGTACTTTTCATGCTTTCAAACTATATAAAAGTGCGACGCACAATGTGGACGCGAATTTCGTCATTAACACGTGATCCTCCTGTGTCAAACGGTGGTTGTCCTTCCGGCGGGCATCGCGCCACTGATTTTGGTATCGACAACTGTCCGGAACAGAATGTGACAATGAATAACTCGAACTACGTGCTCGATCCAAGATTTTAAAACTGGGCTGGCCTTCAATGCTGATTGACTCAATTTCAATATTATAAGCGTGTATTGTTAAACGATTTGTTGATTTCGTTTCTTAAACCGTTTACGGACACGCCAAGAATAAAATGAGATTATTATAGTGCTTGGACGCACTGTTCGTTCCCGAATTCCTGCTAACTCTGTTTTGAAAATGGCGCTATCGATTAATCGATAGATTATTATATGAGGGACCCTCGGAATACCTAAATCAAAAATGCTGCCGTGTTTGTTGCGTCGGTGACGTCACCCGTTCAAAGGCACGCATCCCCTTGCACGCACCCGCACACTAGGCTCTCTCAGCGTCTCGCGCTTCAGTTTCCAGGTTTGGAGCATGAGGTCTTCGAAATGGTGACGTCCACGGCATTACTCGCTTTGTCGGAGTTTTGAAGACTGATCGCACCAGCAACGAGAGTATTGCTATCCAAGTATGTTAGAACCTGGTCATATTGGCTTAGTGGTAAAGCCCCTCTATCCTGGGAAAAGTGGCGCCATTCATTGTTGTAGAAATGCTCGAGGCACGTGCCGCGCTGCCACTATTGGGAAACTTATGGCGTCTGAAATCGAGCTCAGTGCTGCGCTGTGGCGCCAGTGGTCTTCCCATATGGCTGCCAGTTGCATGTGCCTAGTGCTATCGACGAGTACATTGCGCTACTTGGTAAACATGAGGGGCTTTACTGAGTCGCGGTCGCGAACACCTCCAGCGACGGCGACGAGATCGTCAGGGGCGAACTCGCCGAGGTCCGTGACGATCTCGCACGTGCGTGCCGGGTGGAAGATCAAAGGCCAAGGGGACGGGAGCAAGAGTATTGGCAACGTGCGTGATCGAAAGCGTCGCTCTAGTCGGCCTGCCACGATTGGCCAAACGCTGTCTATGACGTCAGCAAATGATTTCCCATCGACAGAACTAAGAGGAATGAGGAGAACTTTAATCTTGACGGTGTTGGCAGTGTTGCTTTGAGAACACAATGATTTCAAACTTTCACGATGCTAATTACAAACACCATCGAACTTGTGGTTCGCAAGGTAATGACGTCACGAGAGGACACCATAGGAGGGCGCCGCAAACACATCTCGTCGCTAACAGTATTCACTGGACGCCATATTGAGGGCGCCGTTTAGAAGGCATGCTCAGGATGAGGCTCACATTAAAAGGTTGCCAAGACAGGCAATCTTGATGGTATGGAATGCACGTTGCAAAAGAACTGCGGAAGCTTATCATCAGCACGCCCTCAGCAGTCGCGCACACAGCTATGGCCGCCAGTGAATACTCCCTATACTAAAGCCCCTATATCCTGGGAGAACTGGCGCCATTCATTGTTGTGGACATGCTCGAAACACGTGCCGCGCGCCACTTCTGGGAAATTCATGGCGTCTGAAATCTAGCTCAGTGCTGCGCTGGGCCGCCATGATCTTCTCAAGGGCTGCACGTTGCACATGCCTCGTGCATCGACGCCCCTTCCGCTACTTTTGAAACATGAAGGGGCTTTAGGGTATACAGGGTGAGCACGCCACTTCCGGCCACCATGACAGGGGGACAGAAATACTTGCGGTTCTCCTATGTCTACCATCTGTTTGCGTGGGTGCACGGTGACTCTCGGTTCACTAGCGCAGCAATTCCGTGAGAGATACGCTTTAGAAATACCCCCAGTGTCGTGATTTTTCGTTGCTGAAGAGTACTGGCAAGAACAAAATGTCACGGGTGAAGGTATTTTGATTATCTTGAGAAGAGGGACACCAGCCACCCCGCTGAGCCTGGGGGATTGCAGGGCGCCGGCATCGGCCGGAGGTGCTAGCCTTCTTCGATGTGCTGACGTAAGATGACGCAACGCGACGAAAGGCGAGAATGCGTCGCCGGCGCCGCGGTGCCTGGACCGAGCCTCTCAGTACCATCGATGCGCCATTACGGCACGTAAAAAAGAGCAACGTGCACGGTGATCTGGGAAAAAGAAGCCTTGAATAATAAAGCAAGCAGGTCAAAACATTCGAAATTTTTTCTGTATAGAAACTCGCCTCGCGCTAAGCAAAAGGGGAATAAAATCTTTCGGAAGATTGTCTGCTGTAACCAAAGGTTTAGAACGTGGTATCGAAGCAGCGTCGGGGCCTCTTTATTATTTTGCAGTTGACGTGCGTTGTAATGAAGGAGTAAATATATTGACTCTTAGAGAAGCGGTTTTATACCCTAAAACTTCGTTTTTCATGCTCACGATCTGGGAGTTTGTTTGGTAGCTGCTTGTAATCATCACATATCTAAAACGCACTGATTTGTTTAGTTTTAAGCAAGACCCCATATAGCAAACGCGCTGGATAATAATATCGATAAGTTACATTGCGGGTGCATAACACGGAGGGAACGCTTCTCCTTTCATTTAGAAGATTCGTGTTTACTCTTAACCAGAGTGTAAATGATAAGGATGCCAGAATGACCTTCCTTAGTCAGTGTCGAACATTCTAGGTCAAATTGTTGAGATGCAGAGTGTAGTGGATAAGGATTTGAGCGTTAGCTTTGCCGACTAGCTGAGATTCTCCTGACGACAATTCAGATGCACTCTCTCTGCAGCCAGCTGTCACGCCGACGCCGCAACGATGGCTGCTGTCTCTTTGGCGGCATTTCTCCTTTTATTTCTAGCAAAATCCGCCCTATTGGATCTTGATTTTCACCTTGCGCTCGCCGAGCCTTTTCGATTCGCGACACATTTCTGGTGGACATGTACGCTAAATGAAAAGCGTTCCCTCTCATTTATGCACACGCAATATATATACAGGGTGTTTCACGAAAGGCGACAGATTCGATATT